>CAUYQV010174484.1:0-24321 GCA_963574575.1 Galagoides demidoff | reverse complement strand
TCGAATCCAGCCCGGGCCCGCCAAACAACAATAATGGCTGCAATCGAAAAATAGCCAGGCATTGTGGCAGGCGCCTGTGGTCCCAGCTACTTGGGAGGCTGAGGCAGGAGACTCGCTTGAGCCCAGGAGTTGGAGGTTGCTGTGAGCAGTGAAGCCATGGCACTCTACCCAGGGGTTCAGCTTGAGGCTCTGTCTAAAAAAAGAAATAATGAAGCTGAAACCATGGCTCTCAAATAAGACATAAATTACTGCCTCCATGCATAAAAATAGAATTATTTATGGTTGTTTTGTTGTTGTTGTTTTTAGGGCTCTGGGCCCTCTGAAGGATTATTGCATAATACACAGTGTAATATAACAGTATCAGCTGCTGCCTCGGTCTCATAAGCCAACTGGACACAGCAAAACAATTAGAAAATGCTTTGGGCTCTGGAATTAGCAGAACTATTTAAGAATAACAAAACTATTAGGAAGAATTTAACAAATCAAAAGGCTGATTTGTTAGCCTCCTGTTCTTTGTGTTGACTGACCCCACAGAACTTCTTCATGCTCTACATGGCAGCCCAAAAAGCAGACACTAGTATCCAGAGAGTCCTTAATAGGCCTTCTAGATAGTGGTTTGGGGGAAGGGTGGGAATTTTTCATTTTTATCGTCTGACCCCCAGGATAACAAGATGTCTTTTTGTAGAACTGTTCCTACCTCTTGACTAACATGTTTTAATGCTCTCTTGCCTTATTTCTCCTCACATTATAACCAATTTCCTCTCAGCCAAATTTCATTTCTTTACTTTAAAATGATTTGAACTGAGATTTTTTGCATGCACTCTGAATTGCTAAAAGTCTTCTGTAAGGCTATGCTGTCCCTTCCATTCAGGAAGTTTTCCCAGCTGTTGGTTCACAATATGATCAATCTGATGAGAATTCTCAATATTTTTTTAGAGAGACAAGATCTTGGTTAGCCAAGGTATTGTGGCAGGTGCCTGTAGTCCTAGCTACCTGGGAGGCCAGGGCAAGAGAATCACTTAAGCCCAAGAGACTGAAGTTGCTGTGAGCTGCGTTGCTACGGCACTCTACCAAGGGTGACATAATGAGACTACCTCAAAAAAAAAAAAAAAAGAAAGAAAGAAAGAAAGAAAAGAAAAAGATCTTGGCCGAAAAAAGCGAAATGGAGAGCTCAGCTTCCATGCCGCCGCCAAGCACAGAGGCGACTGCAGCTTCCACCTCAATTCCAGAGGCTCCGAGCGCAGAGGAACAGCTAGACAAAAATCAAATTCGAAAGGCAGTGGAAGCTCTCTTGGCACATTGCAAGTCCAGGAAAAACGATAATGGATTCCTTTTGAATGAGAATGAAAATTTATTTTTAATGGTGATATTGTGGAAAATCCCAAGTAAGGAACTGAGGGTCAGATTGCCCTTGCCTCATGGTATTCGATCAGATTTAGAAGAAATCTGTTTATTTACCAAGGATGAACCCAATAAAACTCCTGAACAGACAGAATGTTTCTATAGAAAGCTTTTGAACAAGCATGGCATTAAAACCTTATCTCGGATTATACCACTCCAAACTTTAAAAAAGGAATATAAACCCTATGAAGCCAAGCTCCGCCTTATGAGTAGTTTTGACTTTTTCCTTACTGATGCCAGAATTAGGCGGCTTTTACCCATACACATTGGGAGACATTTCTATCAAAGAAAGAAAGTTCCAGTATCTGTGAATCTTCTAGCCAAGAATTTATCAACAGAGATCAATAAATCTATAGGAGGAACAGTCTTAAACATCTCTAAAAGTGGTTCTTACAGCACTATACGCATTGGTCACACTGCAATGCAGATTGAGCATATCATTGAAAACATTATTGCTGTCACAAAAGGGCTTTCAGAAAAATTGCCAGAGGTATAGTATTGCAGATATATCAATTGATTGTTAATTTAATTTGAAAGAAAAGTATATGTAGCTGATACTCTTTTTCTTGGATTCAGAAATGGAAGAGTGTGAAACTCATGTTTGTGAAAACTGAGAGATCGGTTGCCCTCCCCATCTTTTCTTCATTTGTCACCAGTTGGGATGAAAATACCAAACATTATCTTCCTAAGAAAAAAGTAAGTAGAATTTTATTTGTTTTTATTTCAGATTAATATGAGGGTACAGACGATTAGGCTACGTTGTTTGTGTTTCTTAGGTAAAGTCTGAGCTGTAGCTGTGCCTATTAGGACATTATATGTGATATGTAATGATAAGTGGAACATTGAATGCTGGGTAAGACAGATAATCAAGGGTGTAAACTCAGCCCAGAATGAGAAATAATGTGAGACTTTTTTTTATTGTTTGGGATTCATTGAGAGTATAAAGAATTAGGTTACACTGATTATGGTTATTAGGTTAAGTCCCTCTTGTAATTGTGTTCCCGCCCTAAGAGATGTGCTGTACGCCCTAATCCTCCCATCTCTTTCCCTCCTCCCCAGTGCCTGACTTTTCAAGTATCTTTTACTAGTTTTCTAGTAGTTTTGCTATTTTGTGTTCACTGTTTCCACTTTACATATGACACAATATTAGTGTGAATATGCTGGGCAAAATGGCTCAGGCCTATAATCCTAGCACTGTGGGAGGCCAAGGCAGGTGGATTGCCTGAGCTCATGGGTTCAAGACCAATCTGAGCAGAAGCCCCCTTCTCTAAAAATACGGGGCATTGTGTTGAGTGCCTATAGTCCTAGCTACTCAGAAGGCTGAGGTAAGAAAATCGCTTGAGCCTAAGAGTGAGCTATGATGCATGGCATTCTACCAAGGGCAACAAAGTATTTTCTGTCTCAAAAAACATATATATAGTTTTACCGTTTTTTTACTTGTTATCATTAGGAAGATGATCCAAAATAGCATAGACTAACTGGGCACAGTGGTTTATGCCTGTAAGCCTAGCTACTCAGGAAGCTGAGGTGGTGGGATCTCTTGAGCCCAAGACTTTGAGACCAACCTGAGCAGCATAGCAGGACCCCATCTCAAAAAAAGATGTATGTCAGAATAGTATCACTGGAAGCAGGAAGTCTGACTTTCTGGTCATTTGTCAGCAGATTCAGTTAAGGGCATTTTGAAGATTTTGGAATGTTGGTTAAAATGGAATTTGGACACTAAATGATTTCATTTGATAGTAAACATTTCATTTGATAGGGCTCTATCATAGTAAAAATAGATCTTTAGCTGTATAAGTTTTTTACTTTCTAGCCACTATCTGAGGTAGGAAACAAATGGTTAGGATTCACTTTCTGGTGACAGCTTTATTGAAATACAATTCATATGCCATACTATATAATTCAGAATGTTTTTGTTTTTTTAGAGACAAGATTTCATTTTGTTGCCCAGGCTGTAGTATAGTGGTGCCATCATAGCTCACTGTAGCTTCCAACTTCTGGGCACAAGTGATCCTCTTACCTCATCCTGAATAGTTGGGACCACGGATGTATACTGACGCACCTGGATTTTTTATTTTTTGTAGACAAGAGATCTTCCTAAGTTCCCAGGCTGGTCTCAAGCCATCCTCCTACTTCTAACTACATACTTCAGTAACCAGATCCTGAAATATTAACATATGATTAACAGCATAGAATGCATATCTGGCACTAAGTAGAAAATAAAGTGGGGTTGGGATTCAAGGGCTGATAAGGGAGTTTATTTTTGGTACAGGTCAGGGCCCTTTCAGGGAGCTTTTGAATAATAGGAATTGTAAATGCTGAATCTGGGCCATTTGTTTATCAACAGAAGTATTTCCTGCTAAAATTATGTTTGGTGGTTTTTGGTAGGTGACAAAGAAAAATCCGCGACGACGTCTTGAAAAACTAAAGTGGAAGAAGAGGCAGCAGGCTTCATCAGTCTTAACAAAAGACAATGCAGCACCTAAAAGTGGTGCTCTGGTGAAGAAACCCGAACCCCAGAAGGAAAAGGGCCCAGGACATGGGAAGAAAAAACGTGGCAAACGTGGCAGAGTCAAAGCCCAACTTAAAGTGACAAATGACTCTGAAGATGAAATTCCACGGCTGGTTCCAATAGGAACAGCTCCAGCTAAAGAAAATGTAGAGGTAGTTTTTGCTAATATTGAATATTCCTAAAGGACTATTTCAGTGGCATCAGGTGGGCATAATGCTGTGTGATGGAAAATTCTGGGGTAAACACCAAGAATGATGTAAATAGTTGCTGTGTTTTACTTTTCCCCCTTTTAATTGTTGGAGTGATGGGTAATACACTTTATTTTTTTTTTTTTTTTTGCAGTTTTTGGCTGAGGCCGGGTTCAAACCCTCCACCTCCAGCATATAGGGCTGGCACCCTACTCCTTTGAGCCATAGGCACCACCCTAAACAGAAACTTTTGTGTAGCTTGGAGTTAATGGAGTTTTTGGTCACATTATTTATGGATTTGAAAAGCAGACCAGGGCCAGGTGCAGTGGCTCACACCTGTAATCCTAGTTATTTTCGGAGGCCAAAGCAGGAGGAGTGCTTAAGGCAGGAGTTCAAGACCAGCCTGCACAACATAGTGAGATCCCATCTCTACAAAAAACAAAAAGAAATGAAAAAACTAACCAGGTGTGCGGTGGTTCAGCCCGTAATCCCAGCACTGTAGGAGGCTGAGGCAGGTGGATTGCTTGAGCTCACAAGTTCAACCCCAGCCTGAGCAAGAGCAAGACCCCATTTCTCAAAATAGCCGGGTGTTGTGTTGGGCGCCTATAGTCCCATCTACTCAGGAGGCTGAAGCAAGAGAATCACTTGAGCCCAAGAGTTTGAGGTTGGGGTGAGCTATGATGCCACAGCACTGTATTCAGGACAACAAATGACTCTGTCTCAAAAAAAAAAAAAAAAAGAAAAGAAAAGAAAACCAGATGTGGTACTGAGCACTTGTAGTCCTAGCTACTCAGGAAATTGAGGCAGGAGTATTGCTTAAGCCCAGGAGTTTGAGGTTGTACTGAGTTAGGATCATGCCACTGCCCTCATATCCAGGCTAAAAAATTAAACCCTATCTCCAAAAAGAAAAGAAAAACAAAAACAGACCAGGGTAGAAGTTTGGGCATACAGTTTAATTTCTGAAGGTGAGCCCTGGATAGGCACATAATTAAACTTGAAAAATTTACCAGAACAAATTTAGGTATTGGATCCTGCCTCTAAAACTTCTCCAGCACCCCACCTCCAGTGATCCTTTTTTTTTTTTGAGACGGAGCCTCAAGCTATCCCCCTGGGTAGAGTGCCATGGCATCACAGCTTGTAGCAACTTCCAACTCCTGGGCTCAAGCGAGTCTCCTGCCTCCGCCTCCCAAGTAGCTGGGACCACAGGCGCCCGCCACAACGCCTGGCCATTTTTTGGTTGCAGCCTCATTGTTGTTTGGCAGGCCGGGCTGGAGATTCGAACCTGCCACCTTAGGTGTACGTGGCTGGTGCCTTAGCCCATTGAGCCACAGGCACCGAGCCTCTACTTTCTTCTTGTCCAGAAGCCACAACCATTCACTTTTCAGGACACTTCTCAGTTTGGTGAATTTTTTTTTTTTTTTTACTAGGGCTGGGTTTGAACCCACCACCTCTGGCATATGGTGCTGGCGCCCTACCCTTTTGAGCCTGAGGCACCACCCAGTTTGTTGAAATTTTAAGGGTCTCCGTAATAATGCCTCTGTTGTTACTCCTTGAGTTCAGAACATAATTAGAGCTAAATAAAGAGTGAAGCTGATCAAGATCAAAATGTCAGCTTTATGACCGCTGACAGTGATAGTGAAGAATGGGGCTCAGTTTTGTGGTAGCAGTGGGTGTGTCCCAAGGCAGGGCCCAGAAAGAGGCAGCCTTTCTTCTGGTTGCCTGCAGGCTTTGCTCTATAATTTGTTGTGCAAACCAAGACATTTTGAGACTTAGGGAGGGCACTACTAATGAAACCAAGACTGTCCTGGGAAAATTGGGGCATAAGGACATTGACTTTTATCTCATGACTGCAGCCAAAGAAGAAAGCACATCCTCTTGCCAGGCAGATTCTCTAAAGAAATTGGAGAAAGGAGTTTAGCTTAAGGCACTCAGTTCCTTCTTCCGAACACACCAATAAGATAAATCAGTTCTTCACCCCCAGAGAGAAGTGAGGGCAGTCCAAGAATCCACCTGCACTCATGGAAAACTCATCCTCACAGATTCCATAGGAGTAGAAAAGGAAGTTTCCCCATCAGGCCTGCAGCTAATATTTGCACAGCCAGAGGAGGGCCAGAGAGGAATGTTATAAGCCCAGGGACCAAGGAGCAGTGTGCAAGAGTTGACTGTTGGCATCTATTCTCAAGTCTTGATTTAATGAAGCAGTACTTGGTAGACTGAAATTAGCCAGGGTGGGAGAATTCATGCCATGGGAAATGACAATCTACAAATCAGGGCCTTCCTTTCCCTTTCTCGAGTAGAGCTGGGTAAAAATTCTTCAGTGTACCACTTGCTCTGAACTAGAATTTTATTTCCCCTAGGCTTGTGGCTTATATTTTCTCTTGTGAGTTTGTTCATGATCAGTGATAAAAGGCACACTTAAAATTGCCATGAAACAGCTCCAACCTCTGTACCATCTGTATGCTTCTCAGGTGCATCCTGCACTGACCCTGCTCCCATGGTCTACACACTGTCTGTGTTCCGTCTCCTGTCCTGGCAGAACTGAGGTGCTTGAGGATGGAATTGCATTTGGCACTAAGACTAGCCATTGAGGGCATGTCTGCACAGATTCCTTGCCAGGTCTGCCAAGGTGGAAAGCACGAATGTCACTTGGGTGCTTTTAGAGTCTTCCAGGCATTGGCAGCGAGAAACAGCACTATAAGGAGAGTGCATATTTTGTGGCAAAAGAAGAGATTAATTAGTTTTGACATTTTTAGCTAATTATTTGCAGCATAAGAAGCAGAGCTGGATTATCTATAAGGCTAACTGCGTGCTTAGGCCTCTAGTAGAGAAGTATTGACTTTACTTCAGGGGGAGAACTAGGTTATCTCCCAAACCCCCAGAATAAATTACTTATCATTAGAAAAATAGAAGTTTGTTGGATTTATTTATACTTATTTTACAGTTTAATGTTTTATGATTATAATTAGTTAGGAAGGGAGTTAGGGTATTGCTTTCTTGAACCTCTAAAAAAAGCTTAATTCAATCACCATGAAATAATTTCTACTTGGGTCCTTGTACTTTCAATGGCTTGAAAAGGTCTGAGGTGAAGGAAGACTTCAGGAGTACATTTTGTGTGATGTATTTTGTACAGAACACACAATGGCCACATTATTACTTTAGTATGATGTTTCTTAGGAAAACACAAAACAAATAATTTTTAATTAATTAATTAAGATATTTCTAGGGAGCAAATCTTTCTGTCTCCCAGGCTGGAGTGCAGTGGCATGATCATAGCTCAGGACAGCCTCAAACTCCTGGGTCTGCTCATCTCAGTCTCTTGAGCAGCTGTGACTGCAGGTGCGCATCACCACACCTGGCTTTCTTTTTTTTTTTTCTCATGTTTTAGAGATGTGGTCTCTCTATGTTGTCCAGGCAGGTCTCCCAACTCCTCTAGTGATCCTCCTGCCTCAGCCAGTAGCTGGGATTAAAAGCATGAGACACATGAGTGCAGTGCAGCAAAATAAATAATTTTAAATATTGGCTAAGCACTATGTTTGGAAAGAAAGAAAAAACTTAAAATGTAAATTTTTCAGGTTTAAGGCTTGTTTTTTAGATGTGGGTTTTTCAGATGTATCTTGGCCTCCCTCTAGTGGTAGCTGTGGAAAACTGACCCAAAATCTGGAACAGAAAGCTCATTTCTAAATAAAAAAATAAAGAGTTTTGGGCAGCTGTGCCAAAACTCACCCCTGCAATCGAAGCACTCTGGGGGGCCAGGCTGGAGAATTGCTTGAGGTCAGAAGCTCAAGACCAGCAACCTGAGCAAGAGCGAGACACCACCTCTGCTACAATAGAAGCATTAGCCTGGCATTGCAGATTGTGCCTATAGTCCAGTTACTCAGGAGGCTGAACTAGGAGGATCCCTGGAGCCCAGGAGTTGAGGTTGCTATGAGATATGATGACACCACTGTACTCTGACCTGGGTGACAGAGTGAGACTCTTGTCTCAAAAAAAAAATAGAGTTTTGAACAACTATGCCCCAATTTTTATGGCTAGAAAGCATATTATTATTTTTTTGAGACAGAGCCTCAAGCTATCCCCCTGGGTAGAGTGCCATGGCATCACAGCTCATAGCAACCACCAACTCCTGGGCTCAAGCGAGTCTCCTGCCTCCGCCTCCCAAGTAGCTGGGACCACAGGCGCCCGCCACAATGCCCGGCCATTTTTTGGTTGTAGCC
This sequence comes from Galagoides demidoff, assembly GCA_963574575.1. NCBI lineage: Eukaryota > Metazoa > Chordata > Mammalia > Primates > Galagidae > Galagoides > Galagoides demidoff. The sequence continues at coordinate 16,006 of CAUYQV010174484.1, read as the reverse complement.
ATCATTGTTGTTTGGCGGGCCTGGGCTGGGGATTCGAATCCGCCACCTTAGGTGTACGTGGCTGGTGCCTTAGCCGATTGAGCCACAGGCGCCGAGCCTAGAAAGCATATTATTAATCTCAGGTTTTGTTATTCTTAAGATACTCAGCTAATTTGCATTTGTTGTTCCTATAGTTTAGGGGTTTGTGTTTGGTTACTTGAACTTTTCTTGTGTTTATTTGGTAATAGTAGAATGTGTATGTGAGTATGCAGTCTTTTCCATAAAAACTAAAACTCTTTGTTCAGTTATAAATTTCAAGTTTCTGACACTTTGTGTAATGTCTCTTGGTCTGGATTACAGAGAAAAGAATTAGTTAATAAGTTGTTGGCAAAACATGAGATTAGTTTGGTTTTATTTTTGGTAAAAACTAATATGTTATAAAAAAATTTTCAGTCTGATTCTTATCAATCCTTTAGATTCAACTAGCAATTTTCAGAAAATACAGAGGATGGACAAACATGTTAAAATACACCAAGGAGATGTAATTAGTCAAACTCAGACTATGAAAAATTCTACAGGACATAAAAGTATATTTCTTTAAAAGAGAGATGAAAATGAAGCCTGAAAATTAAAAGAGATTTAAAATACTGCAACAATTTGCTACACTTGGCCCTTATCTAAATCCTAATTAAAATAAGCTCCATGAAAAACACCTATTTGTAAGATTTATGAACAATCAAAAAGTTGACACTTGATGTTTGATATTATTAATAAATTATTTTGTGTGATAATAGTATTTTAGTTATGTTGAGAGATAAGCAATTGTCTTTTAGAGATTCACCCTGAATTTATTTATTAGTGAAATTTATAATATTTATAAGTGAAATTGTATGATATCTGGAATGCTTCAAAATAGTCTCAGGATGGCTTGGCACCCGTAGCACAGTGGTTATGGCACCAGCCACGTACACTGAGGCTGGCAGGTTGGAACCCCGCCCGGACCTGCTAAACAATGACAACTGCAGCAAAAAATAGCCAGGCGTTGTGGTGGGTGCCTGTAGTCCTAGCAACTTGGGAGGCTGAGGCAAGAGAATTGCTTAAGCAAACAAACAAACAAACATAAAACCCCCCTCAACCCTCCCAAACAAACAAAAATCCAAAATAGTCTCAGGAGGAAGAGATGGAGGTATGGATAGGGCAGATTGGCTGTAGGATTATGGTTGTTGGTACTGGATGGAATTCATTATATCATTTTTTCTACTTTTGAGTGTATTTGAAGTTCTCTAAAAAACCTTTTAAAATATTAATGAATTGTTTGTAGTATCTTCCCCCCCCCCGTAGTATCTTTAATAATAGCTATATAAGTGAATACTGACCATCTTACCATTAATGATTAAACATCATTGGCTTATGGACTACTAAAATAGTTCTCTCTACTATCCTCAATGCAAACCAAGCTCATTTTAGGCTTCATTTAGAGGTGGACCCTAAACTTGTTATAGCATCCCTGAGCAATCTGGCTTAATCCAAAGTGAACCTTGATTTGTTGGGCCTCTAAAAAATTGGGTTCATTTTTTCTAGATATTAATTCTAATCTAATATTCAAAAAAGATCTTAGACTAAAGGTCAAGGTTTCTTAGGGAAGATGCCATAGAATAAACTCAAATTACTTGATTTCTTGAGATTTAATCAATATGAAGTTGAGGATAAGTGAACAAATATTCAACATTTATTGATGCTTAAACTATGTTAAACATTTTAAAGTTAGAGTAATGATAAAGAACAAGACACAGATGGACCTTAGTGTTCACACTCCCTTAGTTTCAGGGTTTAAGTTTGCTCGTGCAAATACCACCTCCCTAGCTCTCTTCCCTCTGCCACCCACCTGACCATGACCTTCTTCTCTAGCCTCAGCCCATGTGGAAACCACTGTTCTGCCTCTTTTAAGGATGCTGAGTACTACATCCTCTTCTTAGTCTCTCTCTGAAGTTTTGCTCTAAACATGCCATCCTTGCAGACCTGTGTGTTACTGTCCTGCCACATTTCTGTCACTATCCTCTTGTGGCGTGATATTCCTTTTCCCTACCCAAACTCATAAGACTGGACTTCCCTGCACCTTGATGTCAATCTAAAATAAACCATGACTCTTTGGAGATTTTTACATCTAATAGAGAGCTGATGTAGGCTGAATGTCCATTACCAACCCATGTGGAGAACCCAGAGAGAGAAACAGAGAGCAAGCCCTACCTACTGGCACTTGGGAGAATCCAGATGCCTACTTTTGTAAGGTCTACATTTATCTTACATATAAGCCAAAGGTATGATTTTGGGAGTACAGGGAAAACATCTCTGCCTTGAAAATTTTCTCCCTTCTAGATATTATGGGACTTTTAACGTCTTGGTGGAAATCATGTGGGGTGGGAGATGGCTGGGCTGTCTCCCAACTTACTTCTCTTGGGTAGGTAAGTCAGTGGGAAAGTTTGTTTTTTTTTTTCCAGTTTTTGGCCAGGGCTGGGTTTGGACCCGCCACCTCTGGCATATGGAGCCAGTGCCCTACTCCTTTGAGCCACAGGCACCACCCACTGGGATAGTTTTGAGATACACAAAAATCAAGAAACATAAAATCTGTGCAGATGGAAACAAATGAAGCTCTCTCAGCAACACTGGAAGCTGAGCAAGTTGAAACTTGGAAGGATGAATCAGAAATGATGCTGCCAACTATGTTTCTTAAAAGTGAAATAATGGACCATAACATGGTCTGTCTTAAAACTTTGTCTTTTTTTCTTTTTCTTTTTTGAGACAGAGTCTCTCTCAGTGGCTCTGAGGTTGAGTGCTGTGATATCATAGCTCACAGCAACCTCAAACTCTTGGGCTCAAATGATTCTCTTGCCTCAGCCTCCCAAGTAACTGAGACTGGAGGTGCCTGCCACAAATGCCTGGCTAGATTTTTTTGGTTTTGTTTTTATTTTAGAGACAGGGTCTCACTCTTGCTTAAGCTGGTCTTATACTCCAGACCTCAGGCAATCCAAATGCCTCGGCCTTCCAGAGTGCTAGGATTACAAGTGAGTGAGCCACTGTGCCTGGCTGGTATCAAAACTTTTACAATGACCCACATATTATATGATAAGAGGTAGAAGAGACTATAAACACATAAACATGTTCTTCTTGAAACAATTTAAAAACCTCTAACCAAGCAAGAAAGCTAATAAAACTGTTTCTTCCTAAACCATAGCAATCATTCATAGATTGATGCTTAAAACTAAAGAGAAATTCATGAGGAAATGAGGTTTCTTAGTCATCCTAGGAGGAGAGTGAACTAGTGTGCTAAGGCCCAAAATGACAGGCTGGACTGAAGGTTATCAAATTTGAAGCCAAGTTTCAACGTGGAGTGAAATCCAAGAATCCAAGACCAGGCAAAGAGAACCTAAACTAACATCTGGGACCTGAAACAGAAGCAAAACGTACAATCTTATGGTGGGTTCAAATTGCTTAAACATCAAATTGCCTTGAGAAATTTCGTCTACCATAGTAATCCTAGAGACACAGAGAGCACATACCATCATTGAGCACCTACAATGTTCTCAGCATTCTAAGTAATTGAATTATCTCATTTAATCTCTACCTTAGGAAGTAAGAAAAACTTATTTTCACTTTACAGATAAGAAAAACTGAGGTCTGCTGAGGTTAAGTGACTTGCCAAGCTCACAGAGCTCACATGTACGGTGGTACAAGAATTTGGACTCGTTAAATCTGACTCCAAGCCTAGACAGCGAAGCACCATCTTGCTGCAGAGCTAACAAGGAGAGAGGATACTTTATTTACCAAAGGCGGATAGGGAATGTGTATTCAAATAGAGGATGCTTAGGGAAGGGAAGGGGAGAGGGAAAGAATTTGCCACACCCTGTATTAAACGCTTCCCTTAAAACTCTTGGTCTTTCTGTGCTGAACTACCATTCCTTCTCAGGACCTACCATTGGGGAAATCTGCATGTCCGTCTCCAACTATTCTAGTAATTGGCCTCTGAATCTGAACGTAGTATTTTAATTTCCTTGCCCAAAGTGGAGGGGAACTCGCATACTCCATTTTGTGAACCAATTTACTCAATTGCATATCTGAATGTCTAGAGCAAACTTCTCTACTATTACTAAGAAAAAAAAGAAGTTCTAGTTATTGACAAACCACTGTAAAAATAAAATAACCTACTTACTGGGGCTACATTTTTTTGTTTTGATATTAAGAGTCCTTGTTAGAAAGGAAGAGACCTAGAGAGGGTATTCACATCTAGTCATGGTCCCTAGCTTATGTATAATATAAAAAAAACCCCAAACCAGGGTGGTGCACTGGTTCATGCCTGTAAGCCTAGTACTCTTGGAGGCTGAGGTGGGTGGATTGCCTGAATTCATGGGTTTGAGACCAGCCTGAGCAAGAGTGAGACATCGTCTCTAAAAATAGCTGGGCATTGTGGCAGATGCCTGTAGTTTTAGCTACTCAGGAATCTGAGGCAAGAGAATCTCTTGAGCTCAAGAGTTTGAGGTAGTTGTGAGCTATGGTGCCACAGCACTCTACTGAGGGCAACAAAGTGAGATTCTGTCTCAAGAAAACAAACAACAACAACAAAAAAAAAACCCAGTTTTTATCTGCTGGTGAAAAAAAATAAAAATATTTGTCTATGTTTGAACAATTGTAGAATAAAAATAAGAAATCAACATAAACAACCATTAGTAAAGGTTTTTTAAGTTTAAGCATTTCCTCAGGAAATGCTTCCTACTGAGAAGTGAAACAAACAATAGATTATTAACTGATGTCCTACATGGACCTACATGTTTCAAGTTAGGGTTGTTCATGCCAGGAGATAAGGCCTAAGGAGAGAGAAGAATCTTTATACTAAAACACTGAAGCCAGAAGTGCTGGGAGATAATGTTTCATGAGTCTGCCTTTGAGTCACCCAGCTTTGCAGTAAACAGGAATGTCTGGTGTTTTTAACCCTGGTGGGCTTGTAGGTTCGTAGTTAGAACCTCCGGAACCAGAGGTAGGGTCAATGCCCTACCACAATGGCAGATGGAGCTTCCAGAGAGGTTCCAGAGGGACCAAGGCAGGATCTAACCTTGGCAGGTCTCCTCAGATTATCATCAACCAAGTGACATCTGTGTTGGGCAGGCAGCGTATCTCAGTGTTGGAGTCCCACTGATTTTCCTGCCCTGTGTAGCTGTGAACTTGCAAAGTCAATTTTATTGCACCCGCATTTGAGGAGTTCATGTCCTTTGCCTGTGTCTATAGTGTGTCTTCCTCAATCACAGCATGGCCACCTTGCTGTAGCCTCAGGTCTCCACAACTCACCTCAGGCCTGGGATAGCCCTTTAGATCCTGGGAAGGGAGCCAAAAATTCAGACATTCAGAGATTGTCATCTACATCTTTATCTCTATGCAGAAACCAAAACAAACTGCACACTAAGTGGTTTTGAGGACCTCCTAAAGCATTTAGCTGGACAGGTTTTTAAAGTCAGGGACTCTGGCCTACTCATTTTCCCTCCCCTTAATATCTGACACAATATTTGGTGCACAGTAGTGTTGGCATTTTAGACCTAAATAAATAACTCTTCTTGCTTTCCTTAAGTTAAGAACCAACTGAGAGAGAGAGAGACATAGGAATCTGTTAGGCTGCTGTTAGCACATGAATCGCCTCTGTTCAGATTAGAAAGGGTACTTCCTTTTTCTTCTTTTGGGCATATACATTATAAGTAACACCCCCTCCTGGAAGATGATTGTACAGGGCTGTGTCTGGGAAATGGGTTAGAAGAAAGGGGCCTGGGAGCTGGCTTGGTGTGCAAAAACTGGGCTGAAACTCCAGTCCCTACTTGCCCCTTCGGTCAGTACCTTTGTGTGGGTTGATTGTGGAGATCAAAGTAGAAGGGAGTCATTTCTTTTTCATTAATAAAAGAAAAAAAATGAATTAAAGTACACACATATTGCATAGATGTGCCATCCAATCTCTCAGTCATTGAACTTAGTTTTCAAAGTAGTAGGATTCTCCTTTTAGGGCTAGAATTTGGTCCACGTACTTACCACACAGTAGAGTCAATGAGGCCCAGAAGAGCCTCTGCCTAACTTCTTCAATTCTTTTTCTCAAAGTCCTCAATAAAATACTTCAATTCTTTACTGTGAAAGAAATGAAGGGAGGTGGGGAGGGAGGACAAAAGTTTTACTGTTGTGGACGTTCTTACTCATGGATTCCTAAGACCAGGAGGAAGGAGGTTCTCAGTGGCTTAAATACTCAATTAATGTTTCCTGAATGAGTGGTACATTTTAAACAGAAGCAGATATGCTGTTAATTGTACTATATATTAATGAAGCTAGGGAAGAACAAGGGCACACTAGCCAGGAAGCAAGTTTTGTGGGCTAAACAAATGTTTTGTGACTGGCTAATGTATCAGGAGTATGTAAACCATACCTGCTTTGTTATTTGGAGAGTTTATTATTTTTTTATTTTTTTTGAGACAGAGTCTCATTTTGTCGCCTTTGGTAGAGTGCTATGACATCACAGCTCACAGCAACCTCCAGCTCTTGGGCTTAGGTGATTCTCTTGCCTCAGCCTCCCAAATAGCTGGTACCACAGGCACCCGCCACAATGCCCGGCTATTTTTTGCTGCAGTTTGGCCCGGCCCAGGTTCGAATCTGCTACCCACGGTATATGGGGCCAGTGCCCTACTAACTGAGCCACAGGTACCACCCTATTTGGAGAGTTTTTTAATCCATGATGTTGCAGATAGGGGAGGGGATAGGCCACTGAAAGTGGAACAGAAAAAGGGCCATTTGAAGGGAATAAGTGTTCAGAGAAATGAGTGGGAAAACACTCAAGACATGTTGGTTTCGGTGGAGAAAGATTGATGAACTCATTTGGAAGCCATTTGGATTTGACTGGAGGGAAAGGATGAAGAGTTAGAAGCCTGGCACAGTGGCTCGTGCTTGTAATCCTTGTAAACCTCTGGGAGGCGGAGGTGAGGGGATCCCTTTGAGCTCAGGAGTTTGAGACCAGGTTGAGCAAGAATGAAGTTCTGTCTCTATTAAAAGTAGAAAAACTAGTGTGGCTGGGCACTGTGGCTCACACCTGTAAGCCTAGCACTCTGGGAGGCCTAAAGCGTTGTGGCAGGTGCATGTAGTCCCAGCTACTTGGGAGGCTGAGGCAAGAGAATCACTTACGCCCAAGAGTTTGAGGTTGCTGTGAGCTGTGACAATATAGCACTCTACCAAGGGTGACAAAGTGAGACTCTGTCTCAAAAAAAAAAACTAGCTGGGCATCATGGACCTCACCAGTAGTCCCAGCTATGCAGGAGGCTGAGGCAAGAGAAACTCTTGAGCCCAGGAGTTGGAGATCGCTGTGAGCTGTGATGATGCCACAGCACTCTACCCAGGACTACAGAGACTCTGTCTCAAAAAGAAAAAGAGGGAGAGGGAGAGAGAGACAGAGAGAGGAGTTAGAACAGTGATTTCTTGGCTTGAGTACATTTGAACAGACTCTACCTCTAGTGGATACAATGATGAGTATATTTTATTCCTTGGCAAGAGAACAAAAGGACAATTCTCAAAATGCTACTTCAGGAGAAATCCTTTCCATTCCCTTTTGGTCTCATGAGAAAGTTGCACAACAGAAAGAATAACAGAGGAAGTAAGGAGGTCTATTTTGGGGCCTTATTTTGGGCCTATGTGTGCATTGTCTTATTTATTTCATTTTAATTACATTTCTAATTCATACTAGTTTATCAGCTTAATTGAGAATTTTGAGGGCCTAAAACATGAGATAAATGAGTTTTGATGGTGGCGAAAAGATCAGTCATTGGGTTGGTGGGTGACAGTGGGGTGCAGGTGGATACTCAGACTTGCTGTGAGGATTTGAGTCTATAATCAGTTATCTATTATTGCATAAGAAATTACCTCGAGACCAAGTGGCTTAAAACAATAGTCATTATGTAGCTCCCAGTGAAGGTGTGGGATCAGCTTACCAGTTTCCCTGCTAGTCTTCTCTGGGCTTACTTGTGAGTCACCTGCTGTTTCTGGCTAAGTTATTGGGTTGGCTGGGGCTTGACTATTTCTTGATGGCTTCCCTCAGAGGTCAGGTGGTTGGCTGGCTTTTGCTAGCATATCTTGGTTCTCCTCCTGTGGCCTCTCATCCTCTAGCAGGTTATCACAGGCCTGAAAAGCGCTGGGCTCTGGTTTCCACGTGCAGCAAGGGAGCAAGCCCAAATGCACAAGCGCTTTGCAAGCCTCTGCTTTCATCATCCTTCCTAATGTCACATTTGTAGGTCATGTGGTCAAGCCCAGATTCAAAAAGCAGAAAAATGGGCTTGGCACCTGTGGCTCAAGTGGCTAAGGTGCAAGCCACATACACCTAAGGTGGTGGGTTTGAATCTAGCCTGGGCCCACCAAACAACAATGATGGCTGCAACCAAAAAATAGCCAGGTGTTATGTCGGGTACCTATGGTCCCAGCCACTTGGGAGGCAAAGGCAGGAGACTTGCTTGAGCCCAGGAGTTGGAGGTTGCTGTGAGCTGTGATGCCACAGCACTCTACCCAGGGGAATAGCTTGAGACTCTGTCTCAAAAAACAAAAAGGCAGAAAAATGGAATCTGTCTCTCCGTGGGAGGAGGTCCAAGGTCACAGAAAGGGAAAGACTGTCAGGTTATTTTACCATCGACACATGAATCTAAGCTGAAGTGAAGACTTCAGGTTGGAGAGGATGGAAGAGAGAGGTGCAGAGGAGGAAGGGTGGGGCACATTTTTGTCTACATCACGGTTTTTACTGGGGCTGCTCCTAATGCTGTCCAAGTGTCACTGTGTAGTATAAAGAACTCTGGAGATATCTGGCAGGTGGATTCCAAAACCAAAGTTAGCACCAGAAATTACTGGGAAAGGTAAAACTAATAGAATCAAGTCATGTAGGTGATTAGATGATACATATTGAAAGAGCATTTTAAAATGCTGCACAAGACAGTCTCAAGATAATATTTTCCAATTAGTTTACTAATCTAGAGCTAATATTATCTTCCTATTATCTGGACAGTAAAACTGGGGAATGGGATATGTTCTAATTCATAAAGTTTTGTGCAAGGAACTTGAGAAAAACAGAATCATGCTTATTAAAGTTGAAACTATATGCTAATAAAAAGGTTATTTCCCTTATGGTACCTTCTCCACAGTTACCATGGTTTCGTGGTTGTGGAAAACCATGGTGAGAGTAGACAACTTACAAAGTTTCCTTTTCATCAGTTGCATCCCCATAATGAAAAGGCAGTGTCTATGGCTGATATGACTGAATTGTGCATGCTGGGGCCCTAATGAGACAGGAATGTTTCAGGTTGTAGGAGGAGGATGGGGATGGTGTGAGGGAGTTGCTTTTCCTTCAGTGAGCTCATCTATCAAGGGACTGAAAGAAGACAGCGAGTGAAGCCAAGGGGAATATTTGCCTCCTTCTCTCCTCATCTGGGCCTTACCTCCCCTCTTCTCTAAGTAGCCTCAGATCTTGAGGCCTCTGGTCTCTCATTTTCCCTCAGTGAAATGAAGACAATAATATCTGTCTCTCAGACTAATGTGTGATCTACCTTAAAATCAAGACCTGAACTTTATACTGCTCAGAACTCTTTCACCTCTCATTTCTTTTGTTTGTTCATTTGATTTTTTTTGAAAAATGTCTTATTTTAAAGTAATTTCAAACTTATAGAAATCTCGAAAGAATAAAAGAGATCTACAATATACTCTAGCCAAATTTAACAGTTTTTAACCCTTGCCACATTTGCTTTATTATGATCTCTCTTTTCATCCCCTACATTTTTATTTATTTTATGAACTATTTGAGAGTAGCTTACAATATCGTTCTCTCTTATCTCTTGGTATTTTATTGTATATTTCCTAAGAAAAAAGATATTCTCTGATGTTACCATAATATAGTTGTCAAACTCACAGAAATTAACATGGAAATAATACTTTAATCCAACCTATAATCCATAATCCTATTCATTGACTGTCCTAATGATGTCTGCATATCATTTCCCTTTCTAATATAGAATTCAGTTCAGGATTGGGTATCACAACTGATTCTTACCCAAATCTGGAAGATTTCCTCAGATTTCCTTTTCTTTGTTTTTCATGACATTGGTATTTTTAAAGAATACAAGACAGATATTTCATAGAATGTTTATCACCTTGGGTTTGCCTGATGTTTCCTGATGATTAGACTTAGATCATGCCTTCCTAGCTTCATATGACACCAGTGCTATGTCCGCAGAGTACCATTCTCAGGCACACACTGTTTGTCTGACCCTTACTGGTGATGTTAATTTGATCATCTCATCAAGGTATTGTCTGTTTTCTTCACTGTATAGTTATTATTTCCCTCTTTCAACCTCTAAGTATCTGTGAGTAGATATTTTGGGACTATCCTGCTCCTCACGAAACTTTTGTCCCTGGATTTTGTATCCACTGCTAATTCTTATCTGAATAAATTTCTATTGTAATAGTTGCAGGGTTTTCTTTATCTCATTCCATACGTATGTCTTTCTTTTTTCACAGTTGGAATCCAGCCCCCAGTAGCATTATCACATTATTCATTTTCTCATTTGTGATACCCAAAAGGTAGTTTCAGAAGTGCTTATCTCCATATTAACAGTGAAAGATCAACTTACTAGAAAAAATTTAAAATTTGTTTGTAGTTCTTTTGTTGTTGTCATTGTTGAGACAGAGTCTCACTATAATGTAGGCTATATACCATTTAGGTTTGTGTAAGCACATTCTGAAATGTTTGCACAGTGATGGAATCACCTAACAGCATTTTTCGGAAGACATCCCTGTTGCTAAGTGATGCATCCGTCCCAGAGTTGTGGGTCCAAGGTGACAGATGATTGTAGTTCCACTGTAGATTTGTCATCTTTAGTATCTGTTGCCTGTTTGCTGATATTTTTGTGTTTCTGAGCAATTCTTTTTCTATTGCTATTGCTCTGCAGCTAAACCTGGCCTATTTTCCTGGAGCAGTTTGATCCTTAACATGATATACTAAGCTTTGCATTACTGGCCTCCCTTTATCTTACACTCTGAGGTTTAACAATACACCAACTTGGTGTTTCCTCAAAGTACATTGCTCTGCAGTAACTCTGCCTTTGTAAGGTTGCTTTCTTGGCCTGGAAAATTGCCCTTCCTTCTCTTTCTCCCACTCCAACATTTTGTCTGGCTAACTTTTTCTGTCTTTTTTTTTTTTTTTTTTTTTTTGAGACAGAGTCTCATTATGTAGCCCCTTGGTAGAGTACGCTGGCATCACAGCTCACAGCAACCTCAAACTCCTGGGCTCCAATGATTCTCTTGCCTCAGCCTCCCAAGCTGGGACTACAGACACCCGCCACAACACCTGGCTATTTTTTTGTTGCAGTTGTCATTGTTGGTTAGCTGGCCCAGGCTGGGTTCAAACATGCCAGCCTTGGTGCATGTGGCCAGTGCTATAAGCGCTGTGCTACAGGTGCCCAGGGCTAACTCTTTAATAGTTTAATCTCTCTACCCCTCCTTGTTACAAAGCCATGTTTGGTTAACATCTCCACCTCCCTCAGTCATAGAAAGGATGACCTTCCTCAGATGCTATTGTAAGTGTGCATACATCCATTTTACAATCTCATGTCATAATTGTTTACTGTTTCTTTTTCCTCACTAGAGTGTGAGCTGTCAGAGGGCAAAGACAGTGATTTTAATTTTGATATTCCAAGACTTAGTAGTGTAGGCACTCAATGAATGCTTGATATGGGAAGATTAAATGCAATAATTAGAGGAATAGAGTCTGGTTCTTGGTAGAGCTGTTTAATGAATATTTTCCATTATTTTAATAATATTCATGCAAGATATTATTCATTATATGATATATTCTATTTTAATATTTAATTATTTATTATGTTAGGGTGATGTTTGTAGCTTGATACTCTTTGTTCCCTCGTATACATTTCAGAATTTCAGCAACATGTTTAGTGAAGTCTCTCTGCTTTAGTTTGCTATATATTCTTACTGATTGTTAGAAGTAATTACAAAGTGATTCTGCAAACTGTTTGCTTTCCTCATTAGCTACACAAAGTGAAATCTCTAATTTTGGGATTTTTTTCTAACCAAAAGTAATGTCCTTTTTAAGTTGTTAAGTGACCTGAAATAGGGGCATTTCCACAAAATCAAAATTAAAATAATCAGCAAAGATTCTGTAAAAGAATCTTTGAATTCTTGTTATAAAGAAATAAACATGATAGGCAACACAAAGAAGGCTAGAAATCCTTTTAGAGACGTACATTTTGTTAATCGTACTGGGGCTTCTCTTTTGACAAAGATTCAGTGCCAAGGGCCCCAGCTGGGAAGAGGATAGTGGAGGAAGAGAGCAACCACGGGGACTTAATTTAAATGTTTTGACAGCTTAGTCAAAGAAGTGAATTGCCACAGGCATTTGCACATTTTAACCCCTGCTGTGACAGCTACAATTCCTTCTAGCACTGTCTAAATCTTAGAATGAGCTCACTGGAAAGCCGAACCTCGCATGCCTGACACAAAACATAACATGAAAAAAAGGTGAAAAAAATCAGATGAGGAAGTGTTATAATTAAATATGCTCAAATCTCTTTTAGGTGGCAATGATTTATCTTATCTTAATTTTCCTACTTTCATTTTTCATGAAGCATTAACCTAGAGTGCTGGAGCACTGTGGCTTATTCTCCTGGGCCCCATGCGTAAAATTTCAACAACCCATTCTGGCAGGGTGAGCAGATTTAATGGTGAGGAGTATTATTATGATATGCTATACATCAGTTCTAAAGCTTATTGAGCTTGTCCTTCATAATCTGTAGATGCTTCCTTCCTCTCATTTCTTTTGTCAAAACAATGCTTATTGGAAGAGGCAAATCAACTAATGATACATTTCTCACTGTTGGAACAAGGCATGGGGTTTTAGAATGTCAGGAACTCTCCATGTCTTCCTTTCGTCTCAGACTCTCTCTTCCTTCTTTCTTGCTCCATATCCTCTGCTTCTGTTCCTCATTCTTCAAATCAGGGCACCTAACTAGAAAGGGAGTAGGAAGAGAAAAGGAAAAGAGGAGTGTGGTATTTGGGGCATTGACTGAACCTAGCATTTCATTCTACTAGCAGGATTTATGTTGTTGATCTGACTATTATTTGACATGAAATTCAGTAGCACTAAGCTTTGGGGAACATTAAAAATTTCCATTCAGAGTTTCGTAGTTCATAATCACCTATTTCTGCACTAGGTGCAAGGGAGAATTTAGGAGTCATTAGAAAATGCCTACATCACCTGTCCCCTTGCATATGAACTAGGCAGGAGTGCAGAATTCAGCAATTAAATGCCTATTTTATAATTTATTAAGCTAATAAGAATTTTTGTGAATAAATAAGGCCAATGTTTAATCAATTAAAATAAATTCTCTTCCTGAAATATTGTACTTAATTGTATAGTGAAATCAATTCTAAACAGTTTCTTGAACAGTTTGATTTCTAAGAAGCTGCAGTATTTCCTCCTCTTTCATTACCGTTATTCTTTCCTGTGGCTTCCTTTTATGATTATAAACCTTCACAATTTATTTCCACTTGAATTTAAAATAGTAAAGGGAAATAACTTAAAGTGCTGGGAATTTGGAGAAATCCAGCAGACTAGATTGAACAGGAAGTATATATTGCTTTGCTTGTCAGATGATTGGTGGTTTCTAGTAGATGGCTTCATGTGGTTAACTTGAATTTCTTGCCTTCTTAAAATTGTAAGACAACCACATTCTTAGGCACCTGTTTCCAGCAGCACATACTTGCCTTTAAATCTCTGTCCATTGTAGTGAACTACGTGTTTGCTCAGCCTTGAGAACAAGTAAATCTCCTTAAGCACTTAACTCACCACTGGGGAAAGATTTCCAGAATAGTTCCTTAAGTGTCTCAGCTAGGGTCAATGCTCAACTAATGGATGAGAACAATACCAAATACTTTTAATAGAGACTAATTAGGAGATAAGCAAGAGGAATTATGCAGTTACATGCTGTAGAAATAGAATTTTAGAGAGTAGGAATAATAGTGTCAAAAGTTTTTATTCTTTCATGTCTACAACTTTCATAGTGAAAAATCTTTGGCCTTGCTGGGGCGCAAAAACAATACCCTAAAGTATGATGCTTTGGCTGGCTGAGTACTTTGAACTAAAGGAGACTAGAGGCTTCAGAAGCAAGGTCTCTCTGACTTCCTTCTACCTTCCTGTCTTTTACCTCTTACCCTACCCTCAGGGAGTCACAGAAACTAGAATTCCTTTTCCCCAAGGTGGGGCATAGAAATTAGAACCCCTCTCCTCCAGAGATAGCCATGAAACCTGGAAATACTACTCTCACCCTCCCCTCTTCCTGGCACATCGTCTATATAGGAAGGAACTTACCATAAAGAAATTCTCCGTCTTACCTTGTCTGATAGTGAAAGCACATGTAGTGAGAGGAAGATGGAGTCATTCAGGCTAGTCCTGAGACCACACAGCTGTTCTGGTAGGTTTAGGTCCTTCATGACCTTCACCTCATGTCTCCCATTCATGCTGTTTTGTAAATTCAGCTTTAACCTTCGAGTGTCTATCTTGAGCAGTTTAGGGCAATTGATTTAGCAGATTAATTTTTGAATTGGAATTTTGTTTTGGGTCCTGGGTAATGCTGATTATTGTTTATTATGGGTCATGGGTTATGCCAATTATTGTTGTTTAAGATAAAGATTGCCAGGATTTTTACTTTGAACTTTTATGTATAAAGCTATGATTTTATAAGTGGAAAAACAGGACAGCCTTGGAGAGGCTATTCTCATTATTCTCCAGAATCCCAGCCTTCTGACAAAGTTTGGTGGACCTGTCCCAGTCTCTGCATATTGGCTGATAGTGACAGGTGGCCAGACCCTCTTCGTTGGGTAACAATAGTGGGTTCTAAGATCCTCATTCTAGAGGAGTTGTACCCTATACCAAGAAGGAAGGATTGTATGCTCACTGAGGTCAAGAAAAGATATGAACTGTCAGGCCTTGCTAGATTTCTCCTCTCAGCCCCTTACCTTTCTGTCCAATCACATTTCTACATGGCTGTCCATTCATTCTTCATCAAATCTAAGCATAAAAATGAAGGTTTTCCTAGGATCTTTGGGTCTTTATTTCTGGAAGATGCCCAGTTTTGGAAATAAAAGTTAAAAATATATTTTTTTTAAATGGCAGGATCAACCAGGTAAAACTTTAATTAAATAAAGTTGTTATGCTTTTATGTTAACCTACTTTTTGTTTTAGGAGTTTTGGACAAGACCTTTTTGATGAGTGAGGAAGAGTATCACTTTTTCTGCCCCTATAGCCTCAAAGCTGTACCTGACAAGTTAGACTTCACAAGGGTAATGGCAATTAAATTTTAAAGCCCATGGCTACAAATTTTATCACCGTTCTTTCCAATTTTTTCCTTCATTTTGTGCCAGGGTAGAAGGGAGTGTTTACAAAGATTCTTGAAGAACTGTCAAAATGTATTCCCTCATTTATTTATTCCTTAATTTTTTGGCCAGTCAAGCTTCTTTGGAATGCTTACTTTTCTTAACTGCTATGTTAGTTAATGCTTTGCCTTCAGCACACTTTCCAGCTCTGTACACTAAACTGGGGTGCTGTGGGTGAGGTTGGTCTATGGTAATAATAAGGGAAGCAAATAAATGTTTTCAGGGACTAGTGTAATCTTTGATGTATGAAAATATCCTCAGTAGACTTTGCCAGAGACATATAGTGGAAAGTGCTGAATAATATTAACAAATACCTGTGTTTTTAGAGAACAAAATCTATGCTGGGTGTCTGTTGGTAATAAGTCCAATTTATTATTATTTTTATTTATTTTTTTAATTTTATCTTTTTTTTATTAGATCATAATTGTGTACATTAATTCTATCATAGGATACAGTGTGTTGCTTCCATATGCAGTTTGGAAAACTCTCATCCAACTGGCTAACATAGCCATCATGTCTTTCTCATAATTGTTGTGTT
>CAUYQV010174481.1:0-11579 GCA_963574575.1 Galagoides demidoff | reverse complement strand
AAAAAGCTGTGATTTTTGGAAAGAATGCACAACAAGCTAGGGAACATGGGAGAGCAGGAAGGGAATATATGGTTTTCGGCTGCCATGTGGCTATTTCACCAGGATATGCATTTTATATTATTTTTGTTAATTTTATAATGTTAAACTTTAATAATAACAAATAATTATTAAGAACTGATTATTGAGAACTGTTTATCAAAGTTTGTATTGTTGTCAGGCCCCGCTGGGCTCCCCCCGTCCCCCCTCCCCACCCCCACCCCCGCCAATGGTGTCCAGCTTTACCAGTGTTAAAATCTGGTCACCTTAATTTAGTCCATAAATATTTGAGTACGTGTCTCTAAAAGCAAAGAAAAAAAAACACTCATTAAAGAACTTAGCCATGGTGCCATGTTGATATCAAAACCAAACCGAACAGATAAACAATAGACAGGTAAATCCCTAACGTCATCAGGTAATACAGTTTCTATTTTCTGTCATACATGTTTGATTTGTTTGTTTATAGATTTTATGTTAATGGTTTATTTGTATCGACATCAAAATAGGATGTGCATATTACATTTTGTTGGCGGTCTCTTACAGTTTTTTTTATTTTATAGGTTACCCTTTTTTTATTTCTTTCTTTTTTATTTGTAATTGACTAATTGAAAAAAATGAGTTGTTTGCGTGTGGACTTTCCTATGTTCTGGATATTTGTGATTGCAGTCTCAGTTTAGAAAAATACCTATTCCTCCATTCCCTACTGACACCCTATGTGTTTCTTATCCTGCTTGTTAGATCAAGAGCCACGACTATTTTAGGCTGTGCTTTTGTCAAGACTACTTCATAGGTGCTATTTTAACCTTTCACCATGAGATGCAGAATGTCCCGTGTCTTCTGGACATTGTGATGTGGCTGCCACTGAAGATCATTTCCCAGAGTCAGAGTAGACTGAGGGCTTGGCAAAACATGGATATTCTAATTCTGTCATTACATCTTTATTTGCTAGCTGAATAATTCCACAGAGAGAAATTTTATTTCACCAATGTTTTGAATATGCTGAGTTACAGTTTTTACCAAAAATAAGTTATATGCGTGATTCTTTCCCTTTATTTACCAAGTTTCAGAAAAATAAGATGGTTTCCTTGCATTCTTGAAAGGCAATTGAATTTTTAAAATGATCATTGTGAATTTCTGGATTTTTAACACATTCGATTCATTTCAATCTACTGATGTTATTCTTATTGGCACTCCAGATGACTCATCTTTGTACAGTGAGAGCCACTTCAAGTTGATTCATGAGTCCTTTTGACACTATTCCAATAATTTTTGATAATTTCCTTGCTGTTTGGAATAAAAAAAATTCAGATTTATCTTTTTCATTTTTATTGTTTCAGGTTAATTGAGGGTACAGAGAATTAGGTTCCACTGTTTGCATGTGTCAGGTAAAGTGCCTCTAATAATTGTGTCCCACCCCCCAAGAGGTGTGCCCTACATCCTAACGTTGTTACCTTTAAGTGGGAACACCTCATCTCCCTCTCTCCTCCCCTCTCCCTGCCCCCTCATTCTTCCCACCCCCCAGATTTAATTGATTTGAGTTTTTCTTATGTGGGTATGTATTATATTGTCTACTGCTTCATATTAGAATTGAGTGTATTGGATCCTTGCTTCTCCATTGTTCTGATACTTTCGGAAGAAGAACGTGTTCCACTTCCTTCCAGGTTAACACAAAAGATGTAAAGTCTCCATTTTTTTTTTAATGGCTGAACAGTATTCCATGGTATACATATACCACAGCTTGTTAAACCATTCCTGGGTTGGTGGGCATTTAGGTTGCTTCCACATTTTGGTGATTATAAATTGAGCTGCAATAAACAGTCTAGTGCCCCAGTAAGAATAGCCCGCATCACAACATCTCAAAGCTGCAGAAGCTGGTGTGGATGTGGAGAGAAGGGAACACTTTCACACTGCTGATGGGACTGCAAACTAATACAACAGTTTTGGAAGGAAGTAGGGAGAATCTTCACAGTATTCAAATTAGATCTCCCATGTGACCCTGCAATCCCATAACTATCCATCTATCTAGAAGAAAAAAAAATCATTTTATCGTAAGGACATTTGCACTATAGTGTTTATCTTGTAAATTTCCTCCCTCAACTTCTAGCTCTGTGTCTTCTACATGTTCCTCTTCATCTTATGTAAGTGACAATTGTGACTGTAGTTTGATCCCCTGTCACGTCCACATGCACACACCACAAATACATAGGCTTTCTTTCTTAAGTAAATGGTAAAATAATAAGGTATATCTATTCATATTGATTCTACAACTTGCTGTTTTCACTTAACAATATGTACTGGAGATCACATATGAGAAAGCATTCATCATATATCTGTTTATTGTTTACAGCTGTATAGCATTCCATTAGAAATATGTCAGAGTTAGTTTAATTCATTTATATTGATGTACATTTAGATTATCTCTGGCATTTTGGCCATTATAAATTGTGAAATAAATAACCATGTTTATGCATCTTGCTGTGTTTTACCATTTTATCTTTTGGGTAGATTCCTACAGAAAAGGCAAACATAAATGCATAGTTTTTCTAAATAGTTCCAAGTTGCCCTCTGTAGAATTTGTAACATTTTGCATTCTTGTCAGTAATACATATATGTCTTTCCCCTTAGCTGTATCAAGTTGTCAAAGTACTGCTGTTTTGTCTGTATGATGAATAAAACATAGTATATTTGTGTAATGTTGATTGTATTTCTTTTATTGTGAGCTATTATTTTAATTATGGGCTTTAAATATTTAAGAGTCCTAGCTGAGCATAGTTGTGCCTATAGTCCCAACTACTTGGGAGGCTAAGATGGGAAGATTACTTGAGCCTAGGAGTTTAAGTCTAGACTGGGCAACATATTGACACCCCATCTTTAAAAGAATAACCCCCAAATAAAGTATGTAGTATATAAGGACCATTTGTATCTCCTTTTTAAAATAAATTATCTCTTCATTTTAATCCTAAAAATACAATTGTTGGTCTTTTTATTTTGCCTGTGAAATTATAGTTAACATGCATTTTTAATCTTTATATTTTCAAAGGTAGCATTTTTTTTTTACTTATTACTTCTAGATGTTAATGGGAAGAGAATTTTTTATACTTCTAGGTAATAGATTCACAAATGTTTATACTTGTGTAATTTAATTTATTTAGATTTAAATGTCTGATTACTTTGGAATTTTTTCTTGTGTTTGGTATCAGAGAGAGACTTTTTTTTTTTATTATTCTATATTGTTATCCAGTTATTCCAGAACCATTAAATAAAATGCCCATATTTCTTACTTGATTGGTGACTCAACCTTTATTAAATACTATAAGTAATTGTGTATATTTCTGGATTCTCTATTCTGTTCTCTTGCACCACCGGTCCGGACATTTGCCAACACCATATCATTTTTTTTATCAAATTATAGCTGTGTACATTAATGCAATCATGGGGTACAGTGTGTTGTTTTCATATACAATTTGAAATATTTTCATGAAACTGGTTAACATGAAGAAAATGCCTTCATGTCATTTTCTTAGTTATTGTGTTAAGACATTTATAACACCATACCATTTTAACTACAGCAGCCTTATCATATGTTTATACATCTGATTGAGCCAGCATCTCCTCTCCCTCCTCTTGCTTTTTCTTTTCAGGTGAATCTAGGTCTTTAAACACCAAATATGATGTCTTTTCAATACATTTTCCTTCTGTTAAAAGTATGTCTCTAAAACAGCATGCTTAGACTCTTTTAAAAGGAAAAGAAGAAAGAAAAATTGTGAAAGTATTTGATGGCAAACAGGGTCAATAATAATTCTGTATTCAGTTTTGTTTTAAATAAAAGGATAAGAGACCCAAGCACGTTTAGCCTCTTTAGCCTTCCTCCCCCATAGATTCCCTTAGAGAAGTAATGGATTGTCCTGATTTAGTAATCAAAATTTCCGACATGTGACTCACTTTATGGGCTCTGACAGAATACAGAGAGAAACTCTCGTGTTTGCAAACACTGGAAGAATTAAGATTTATTAACACTATTCTAACGACCTGGTAGTAAAGCCTTAAATATTCCTGGTATGAGAAGCTAATTCCTGGTTACCTGGTCACTATACCCAAATGTATTGGAGAGTGTGTGTGTATGTGCGCTTGTACAAACACGCTCTTCACTACTGCTCACTAGCATTCAGTGACCATGTTGTTTGTCTGAAAATCCAATGATATTCTTAACATGGCAATTGGAGGGGAGAAAACAGTAATTATGATGTGTGCCATGTGTGAGGATTCTAAATCTGACAGTTTTAGCTGCAAAGTTTGCAAAGGAGCTATTTGAGCAAAATATTGGATTTTAAAATTGAGCATTTCTGTCATAGGAAATTTGGCTTTTAAAAGCTTCATTGTGCTGAATGTCTGATATAATTATTTTTGCAGTCAGTGGGAGGAAGCATCCTATCAGGTTAAAAAAAGATACTAACACTTTGGAGGAAAAAAAACATGTCCTATTATTTTGGAATTGAATGTTGAAGCACAGAAGTGGGGAAAGAGTTTTGGCATTTAAAAGAGTCTTTGTGATGATACTAAAACTAATTATTATGTTGTGTTACCTCGCTCCCAAAACTGCAGAGAACACGTTGGCTTCAAGTCAAAGTGATTTAGGGAACCAGATATGTAACAAATAAGAATAGGAAGCAATGGTGCTGCAGGAGTTCAGTGTGTCAGCTGCTAATTGTGCTTGGTGATATAGGGAAGACCCCAGAGAGGAGGGAATGCTTGACTAGAAACTTCTGAAACATTTACTGTGAAATTTCTTGCATTTAAAAAACATCTCCAAATTTAATCATCTAATGTTATTCCAGTGTGATTTTTACTTTTTTAAATTGTGAGATGATTATTTCCTTTTTCTTCAAAGTGATTGCTATCTCATTTTAAAAAACAGTTTTTATAACACCAGCAGATGAAACTTTTTTTCCAAAAGGAGTTCATCTATTCCTGCCTGGTCTTGTTCCCTTCTATATACATATAATGGATCCGTGTCCTTAAATACACATATGTGTGTGTCACACTCTGTCTCTTTAAAGACCTCATATGGAGCTAGATCTATAACCACAAACTACAATCTACTGCAATAAATGTGGTATGTGTCCTTGTAAAGGATTATACAATGGGCATATAGTGGGTGGAGCTATTTGCTATGTCAGTGAACTGTGTCACCATCTATGAACTGATCTAAACTAGACACTTCACCTTGAAACTACAGTTAATTCTATATTCAAAGGTCTTAAAATCCTGTTAATTATCTCTGAAACGTTTGCTCAATATGTCCTTTGCCTTTTAACTACAATGTCCACTGGTTTAGATGCCCATGTTTTATCTGTATCACTGTAATCCATTGAACTGGTCATTCTATTTCCATTGCTGGCCAAATTAACTGTCTAAATTTTAGTTGGTATAAAATCATTCCACAACCTGAAGCTTTTGGAAATGTTCCAGAGTCCCTCAAGACCTGAGCCATTTAACCACATCCCCTGATGTCTTCCACCCACGTGTAATATTTCCAACTTCAGCATTATGTTCTACTTGTTCCAGGTCATTTTGCCATTCATGAAACATGAGTATCTTCAGGTCTTTGTGACTTTAAAATACTCTCTTCTATGCCTGAAACACAAGTTGCTCATAATTCTGCTCCTTAAATTCTTATTTGAGGCCAAGCCAAAGATTCTGCTATTATCTACTCCCCATCTTGTTTGACCTCCACCCACCATGTGCCTGTTGTATAATCCTTTACACGGACACATATCACATTTATTGCCCTAGATTGTAGTTTGTGGTTTATAGATCTAGCTCCCTATGAGGTCTTTAAAGAGAAAGAGCCCTACTATGAAACTAATTTATAGCTTTCATAGGAAAGCTATAACCCAATTTTAGCCCAGAAATATGGGGAGAGGAGAGAGGGAGGGGAGGGGAGACGGTGGGTAGAGGAAGCATGATTGGCGGGATCACGCCTGTGGTTCATCCTATAAGGGTATATGTGAATCTCTCTAAATGTAGAATATAAATGTCTTAACACAATAACTAAGAAAAAGCCATGAAGGCTATATTGACCAGCTGGATGAAAGTATTTCAATTGTATATAGAAACAGTACACTGTACCCCATGATAGTATTAATGTACACTGCTATGATTTAATAAAAAAAAAAGGAAAAAACTCCAAGATGATAGAGGATTCAGAAGAAAAAAAAAGAGAAAGTGTGTGACACACACACTTACATGTATTTAAGAACACGGATCTATTATACGTTTCCTTGCACTTTGCCCAGTGGTTGGTATGTAACAAGGGTTCAATAAACTTTAAAAAATGTAAACATTAACTCTATTGGCTATGGGGAATGTGTTGAGCAGAAAGGACAAGTCACTCATGATTCCAACAGGAAACAGAGGCATACTTAGATGAGATATGGCTGAGAATTTAGTGAAGGGACTATTTGCAAAGTACGGCTAAGCAGACCAAGGAGGGATGCTGAAGTTCTAGGTGGTAGTAAGAGCGAAGACTGAAGGAGAAAGGGAGGGGAAAGGATTGTTAGCAGAGTCCAGTGAAAGATGAAGCTGTGGTGTGGCCAGAATTGTGGTCTCAAAGCAGACAGATGGTGGAGAAAGACAATCCTGACCTGTCTTCTCTCACCTTTGGGATGCTTCCCATTGATGGGATCCAACTCTGGAGGCAGATTCAGGTGGTGGAGTCTGTGTGGGTTAGTCTCACAGGGCACAAAACATAACCAGGAAGGTCAGAGAATGGAATGAGTAAGGCAAGCAGAGGATAACCAGCACAAGTAACTTGCTCAAACCTTAATATCAAATGGAGGGGTGACAATCAGTCTATGGAGCAAGATGCTTATCATATAGGTCCTCAGTAAATTGTACCAGTATTGTTATTAGTATTAATATTAATTTGCCTGGGGCAATATATACAGGAATTTTTTATTGTACTTCTATTCATTGTCCTTAACAAACTGTTTTTTTCTTTTCTTTTTCTTTCTTTCTTTTCTTTTCTTTCTTTTCTTTTCTTTTTTTTTTTTTTAACAAATTGAAGGTTTTTGGCAACCTTGCATCTACTGGCAACATTTCTCCAAAAGCATGTGTTCACTTGGTGTTTCTGCATCATGTTTTGGTAATTCTCCAAAATATTTCAAACTCTATGATTTTATATATTTTATGATTTCAAAGATATATGTACAAGGCTATCTACTATAATTGTTTTGGGGCACCATGAACCATGCCCATGTAAGATGGTGAACTTGGTAAATGAGGTGTGTGTTCTAAGTGCTTCACTGATGGGCCACTTCCCCGTCTGTCTCCTCCTCAGGCCTCTCTATTCTCAGAGACACAACAATGTTGAAATTAGACTAATTAGTAGCCCTATGATGGCCTTTTAAGTGTTCAAGTGAAAGGGATAGTGGCTTAACTCTCATTTTAAATCAAAAACTAAAAATGGTCAAGTTTAGTGAGGAAGATATGTCAAAACCCAAGATAGGCTGAAACCTAGGCTTCTTGCTCCAGAGAGTTAGCTAAATTGTAAAAGCAAAGAAAAAGTTTTTGAAGGAAATCAAAAGTGCTACTCAAGTGAACACATAAATGACAAGAAAGTGAAACAGCCTTATTAATCTTACATGGAGAAAGTTTTAGTGGTTAGACAGAGGATCAAACCCGAACAAGGCTCTGACTCTTCAATTCTATGAAGTCTGAGAGAGATGAGGAACCTGCAGAAGAACATTTTGAGGCTAGTATAGTTTGGTTCAGGAGGTTTAAGAAAGGAAGTCATCTCGATAACATAAAAATGGAAGATGAAGCAAGAAGTGCTGATATAGAAGCTGCAGCAAGTGATGTAGAAGCTTTATTAGATACAGAAGATCTGGTGATGATCGTTGATGAAGGAGGCTACCTTCAATGTATTTTCAATGTAGACAAAACAACTTAATATTAGAAGAAGCTGCCATGTAGAATTTTCATAGCTGGAGAGGATAGGTCAATGCCTGGCTTCAAAGTTTCCAAGAACAGGCTGACTCCCTTCTTAGGGACTAATGCAACTGGTGACTTGAAGTTGAAGTCAATGCACATTGACCGTTCTCAAAGTCCCAGGATCCTTAACGATTATGCTAAACTTACTATGCTTGTGATGTATAAATGGAAAAACACAGCTTGAGTGACAACACATCTATTTACAGAATTGGTTTACTGAATATTTCAAGCCCACTATTAGACCTATTGCTCAGAAAAAAAGATTCCTTTCAAAATATTACTGCTCAATGACAATGCACCTTGCTACCCAAGAGCTCTGCTGGAGATGTATAAGGAGATTAGTGTTTCACCTGCTAACACAACCTGTGTTCTGCAACTCACAGGTCAAAGAGTAAGTTTTACTTTCAGCTCCTACATTTTGTGGGGCATAGCTGCCATAGATTTTGATTCCTCTGGAAAAAATTAACTATTATCTTCTGAAAAGGATTCACCATTGTAGATGGCATTAAAAGCATTCATGATTTATGGGCAGGGGTCAAAATATCTACTTTAACAGGAATTTGGAAGAGGTTAATTCCATTCCTGATGGATGACTTTGAGAGGTTCAAGACTTCGGTGGAGGAAGTAATCACTGATATTGTGGAAATAGCAAGAGAACTAGAATTAGAAGGGAGGCATAAAGATGTGACTGAATTGCTGCAATCTCAGATAGAACTTTACTGGATGAAGAGTTGCTTCTTATGGATGAACAAAGAAAGTGGCTGGCTGGCTTGCTTTCTTTCTTTCTTTTTTCTTTCTTTCTTTCTTTCTTTCTTTCTTTCTTTCTTTCTTTCTTTCTTTCTTTCTTTCTTTCTTTCTTTCTTTCTTTCTTTCTTTTCTTCCTTCCTTCCTTCCTTTCTTCCTTCCTTCCTCTCTTCCTTTCTTTTTTCCTTTCTTTTTCTCCCCTCCCCTCCCCTTCCCTCTGCTCCTCTCCCCTTTCCTTCCTTCCTTCCTTCAATAGAGTCTTGCTCTGTCATCTTGGGTAAATTGCAGGGGTGTCACTGTAGCTCACTCAACCTCAAACTTCTTGGCTTAAGTGATTCTCCTGCCTCATCTTCCCAAGTAGCTGGGACTACAGGCATGCACCATTACACTCAGCTATTTTTAGTAGAAATCAGGTCTCATTCTTGCTCAGGTTGATCTTGAACTGATCTCAAGCTGTCTTCCCTCCTTGCCATTCCAGGAGGAAAGGATTACAGGCATGTGTCACCACACCTGGCCGGGAAGGCATTTCTTGATATGGACCCTATTTCTGGTGAAAATACTATAACTGTTGTTGAAATGCCAACAAGGGGTTTAGAATACATCAACTTAGTTGATGAAGCAGCAGCAGGGTTTTAAAGAATTGACCCCACTTTGAAAGAAGTTTTACTGTGGACAAAATGTTAACAAACAGCCCTGCATGCCATGGAGAAATCTTTCATACATGGAAGAGTCAGTTGATGAAGGAAACTTAATTTTTGTCTTATTTTAAGAAATTGCCACAACCTTCTGAACCTTCAGCAACCCCCTAAATCAATCAGCAGACACCAATACTGAGGCAAGCTCTTCCACCAGTAAAAAGATTACAAATTGCTAAAGGCTCAGATGATTGTTAGCATTTTTTTTTTAGCAATACAGTATTTTTAAATTATCTATGTAAATTGATTTCTTAGACATAATACTACTGCAATTAATGGACTGTGGTATAGTGTAAGGAAAAATTTTTATATGCAGTAAAAAAATCAAAAATATTGTGTAACTTGCTTTATTGTGATGTTTGCTTTATTTTGGTACTCTGGAAACAAATCTGCAATATCTCTGAGGTATTCCTGTGCCTTAACTGAAATCCTTCAATACTCTTCTTACCCATATCCCTATTACAATAACAACAAAAACAATATAACCACTAAAATTACCTATTATTATGTGCCAGGTGCTGTGCTAACCACTTCACGTTTTGCCACTTACTGCTCATAATAGCCTCCATTTTATAAATGTGAAAATGACACAGAAATTAATTTGCTAGAGATGCAACTAGAGGTGGAGCTGGAGTTTGAAACCATGTTTATCCGCCTGCCAAAGCCTATCAGCTCCTATGCTATGTACAGTGGTACAGGGGAATCAGTATTCCGCTCAACACCCCGCCATAGCGTCCTCTAATAGAACTGTACCAGATAAAATTCTCCCCTAAGGCAACCTGCATAAATTGTGGTGAGTAATGTCTGTTCAAAGGAAACCTCGCGAGGAGACTACTATTTTTGACTTAAATACTAAGATAGGTTATTTTACTTTCAATGAGGGGAAGACAGATAAAAATGCTAATCAAATTTTCTCAGCATTGGGGTTCCTGGGAGGGTTTTAATTAGAAAATCTCAGTGCATGTGCCTAATGAAACGATGGAACTATAATTGAATATAGAGACATGCTGGTAATTAAGTGATAATATAAAATAAATCCTCTTAACAGGTTTAATTCTTTTTTACGTTGTGCAGTAAGGCAGCAACGCCCATAATATGTTAGTGCACAGCACATATAGGATACTGGGTACCATAGAATTGGAGTCTTTCCTTGCCTTCTTTCTCCTGAGTTGGAGTGATGTAGGTATGTTTTGTCTTATTGACTAGTGAAAGCGAATGAATTTGCTTTTTTAACTTCTGCAGCCCCAGCAGTTTGGAGGTGTGTCTTGTTTTCATAAAGGAAATTGGACCACGCAGAGTCAGGACTGGTCCATTAAGGTCTCTGCGGTCTTTTCAGAGGAGAAGAAGGACTGAAAGAACAGAGAGGGGCTAGTGAGGGCGGGCCATCTGCTCAGGATTTAGGACTGGGTTAAGGACAACCAAAACCAGAGCCTTAATTGGCTGAGCAGGAGCCAGAGGCGGGGCAGCGTCTCTTGCCACGCCCACACCCTGCACTGTTTCTAGTTCTTAGCAGCCCGGCTGCCCAAGGTCCAATGTTAAAAGTTTTTTTGCTAATGAACTTCTGAGTCCTTCTCAATTTTACATCTTAGGGGAATTGGAAGAAACTGTTAGACTTACTGCTTAATTCTTTTTTTTTTCCCATAAAGTAAAAGGAATGGATAAGTCATTTAAAATGACTGTCAGCCAGCCAAATGTTTTGCCCAATTTCTGAATTTTACAGAAGAACATGTTAAGATTTTGCTGTTTATTTGCAATCTAGTCTATGGTTTTCTACTTAGGTTCTTGTTATTTTGCTACTAGATACTATGTTTACTTACATATTTGTATTAAAAACCTTTTTTGAAATTATAAATTTTAAATGTATTGGTGTCTAAATCAGTGTCTACATCTAAATTGGTTAGAATTATTAATTTAAAATTAAATTTGTATCTTTCAAGAAATAATAATGGAAAAAAAACTTTTGTTTAAAAGATACTGTCGATATTTATTCTCAATATAATGCTCCATTAGTAAGTGTGGAAAGCCCTGGCAAACTTTATTTCAACTGACATATTTTCAAGAAGATGGACAATTCAAACATTTTGGAACTGCAAAAGTACCATTTCTTGATCT
>CAUYQV010174478.1:0-17486 GCA_963574575.1 Galagoides demidoff | reverse complement strand
TTGAGACAGATCCTCAAGCTATCCCCCTGGGTACAGTGCCATGGCATCACAGCTCATAGCAACCTCCAACTCCTGGGCTCAAGCGAGTCTCCTGCCTCCGCCTCCCACGTAGCTGGGACCACAGGCGCCCGCCACAACGCCTAGCCATTTTTTGGTTGCAGCCATCATTGTTGTTTGGTAGGCCCAGGCTGGGGATTCGAACCTGCCACCTTAGGTGTATGTGGCTGGCGCCTTAGCCGATTGAGCCACAGGCGCTGAGCCCTGAGCGTGGAATTGGCAATGATTCAATCCCTTGGCCCTTATGAAATTTACAGTCTTGATGTCAAAGCTTTTGTGTATAAATTTTCTTGAAGTATTATGCAATGATACTTCATCAGCCTTGTTTTGGGCAGCAATTGAATTGTCTTCTGTTAATTTGACAAGGCCTCTCTTTTACCTACCATCCCGGGGGCACCATCACTAACTACACTACACATGCTGACAGTGGACAACCAAAGTCACTTTAATATATTTTTTTACTGCTTTGCATAAATCTCTTGATTTGGTCGTGTCTTTTAATAGCACTAAAGAAGCCATTTCTTCAGTGACATTATATTCATCATCAATACCTCTAATAAAAATGTGACAGGTTGTAGGCCAGGCACGGTGGCTCACGCCTATAATACCAGCACTCTGGAGGCTGAGGAGGCTGGATTGTCTGAGCTCACAGGTTCAGGACCAGCCTGAGCAAGAACAAGCCCCCGCCTCTAAAAGTAGCCTGGTGTTGTGGTGGGCACCTATAGTCCTAGCTAGTCAGGAGGCTGAGGCAAGAGAGTAGGTTGAACCCAAGAGCTTGAGGTTGCTGTGAGCTATGATGCCATAGCACTCTACCGAGGGCAAAAAAGTGAAACTCTGTCTCAAAAAAAAAAAATGGCAGGTTGAGCCACATTTGTAACATCATTGCTGTCATCTATTGCCAAAGGATAAAATTTAAAATTAGCAGCTTTACCCTTCCAAACTTCTTTTGATAGCACCAATGTTGAGCGTGAGTCTTGTTTCAGGGCTTGTGGCAGAGACGGTGAGCTATTGCAATCTGAACTCCTGGTTGTGCACAGTGAGAGAACTGTAGCCAGGTACACACCACCTGCTGCACTACACTCCCGGCTCCCCTGGCGGGCGGCCAAGCATGTCCTTTGCAATGGAACAGGAGCAGAAGTGATATTCACAACTACTTACCCTGGGTGTCTCTTCCCTCTTTCCACCAGCTGGTGTTTATACCCAGCTTCTACCATGCAGACCACCACAGTGCCCTTGGCTATGGTAGAGTGGTGACGTGGGAAGAATCCCCATCTAAAATGACCAGGAAGACCAGTGTTGTGCACTCACTTGGCCTGCTCGCTGAGAGGCTGTTACTTTAGAGGAAATACAATTCTGGAGTTTTAAGCCACTATATTTTGAAATAATTTGGCCCAGCAGTTATCTTGACTTTGACTTACACATAGCTTAATATTCCCACAGTGAAGAATTTGGCTAACACGCCAACAAAGAGGACTGGGCAGACCCAACCACAGGACACACACACCTTCCCAGGGGCGCTTGGCAGACAGGTGACAACTCCCGTTGGGACTTTCTCATCCACTCTGAGGCTCGGGTCACAGTCAGAGTAGGTCTCGCTCTCAGCAGGGAACAGGAAGGTGAAGCGTTTTAAAAAAAAAATTGTGATGAAAACGCATGTCACATGAAGTGTATCACTTTAACCATTTTTAAGGGTGCAGTTGAAGCGGCATTAAGTGGGTTCACTCTGTCATGCAGCCATCACGCAGAGCGTTTTCACCATTCCAGACTCAAACTCTGTCCCCACTAACCCCTAACTCTCCATTTCCCACTCCCAGCCCCTGCCGCCACCACCCTCATCTATCTCCGTGAACTTGGCTACTCTAGACACCTTGTGTGAGTGGAATCCTACAGTATTTGTCCTTTTTTTTTTTTTTTTTTGAGACAGAGTCTCACTTTCTTGTCCCTGATAGAGTGCTGTTACATCCATAGCTCACAGCAACCTCAAACTCTTGGGCTCAAGAAGTCCTCTTGATTCAGCCTCTCAAGTAGCTGGGACTACAGGCACCCACCTTAATGCCGGGCTATGGTTTTTTTCTTTTTTTTAAGAGACAGGGTCTTATTTTGTCACCCTTGGTAGAGTGCTATGGCATCACAGCTCACAGCAACATCCAGCTCATGGGCTTAGGCGATTCTCTTGCCTCAGCCTTCCAAGTAGCTGGGACCACAGGCACTCGCCATGACACCCGCCTATTTTTTGTTGCAGTTTGGTTGGGGCCCGACTCGAACCCACCACCCTGGGTGTGTGGGGCTGGCGCCCTACCCACTGAGCCACAGGTGCTGCCTGGGCCTGGCTATTATTATTTTTTTTTTTTTTAGAGATGGGGTCTCACTCTTGTTCTTGAACTTCTGAGCTCAAGCAATCCATCTGCTTCAGCCTCCCAGAGTGCCGAGATTACTGGAGTGAGCCACTGTGCCCCACCTATTTGTCCTTTTGTGAGTGACTTACTCCACTTAGCAAAATATTGCTAAGGTCCATCCATGCCGGATCACGTCAGAATTTCTTCCCATCTTAAGCCTGCATCATACTCCACTTGCTTTATCCATTCTTCTGTTGGTGGACACTTGGGTTGTTTCCATCTTTGGGCTATTGCAAACAAATGGAGACTTCCACTCTACCTCCTGGGTGTGTAAGCTTGTGGCGACCATTGGGTAGGTAGCTTATGGGGCTCTGCCTTGCTAGGGAGTGGGCAGGAGCAGCAGCTTAGGCTGAGGATGAGAGAGAAGAGGAGGTGAGTGAGGTGAGGATTGGGAGAGACTATTACTGAGTGTTGCCATATGCCAGGCTTCACATATGTGAACCTGTTAACAGTGCTTTTTTTTAAACAACAAAACCTCATTGTGCTGAAAAGTCTCCTTAAAAGCACAGACTGTTGGAAACTGCACTTAAGATAAATGCAGTAAGAATGGGATATCCCTCTCTTGTCTGAAGGACTGAGTCATTTTGACACTGAGAAGCAGCCTCAATTCCCAACCCTTGGCTTTCTAGACGTGACATTGCACATTCATCTGAATATCGTAATTCTTTTTTTTGGGCCAGGGCTGGGTTTGAACCCACCACCTCCGGTATATGGGGCCAGCGCCCTACTCCTTTGAGCCGCAGGTGCTGCCCTGAACATTGTAAATCTAAGTAATTAGGGCCGGAGTCCATTTTGCAGCCCCCTTTGACATTAGTCCCTTTATACACAGTCCTGTTTGGCTCCGAGCCTGTTGAAACGCTGCTTCATTTAAATTTCACCCACACTCTTTGCTTCTCTAGTACCCCCTCCTATTTCTTCCTTACCCTGAGATTCTCTGGGCACTCTCTCTTATTGCAGCAGGCAGAGAAGCCCCTATGCTGGCCTGTAAGTGCGCCCCTATGGTTTCTATCAGAGGAGGTCCCACGTGTTGTGTTTCATTTAATCCGCACAGCAGCCATGCACCTTAGATGTTGCTATTCTCATTTTACTGAAGGAGACACTGATGTCCAGAAAAGCTCTCTGTGTGGCATTAGCTGAGGTGGCTTGAAGGCTGGACACTGGGCCCGTGTGCAGGCCAGCTCACTCACATGCCTGGAAATTGCTGCAGACATTGGTCTGAACACCCCCCACGTGTCTCTCTCTGGGGTCTCTTCTTGTGGGCCAGTCCTCTCTTGTCTGCAGGCTGAGTTCCAAGAATGAATGTCAGGAAGGGGAAGCTGCTAGTTTAAGGCCCGGAACCTGGAAACAGACATTGGGTAAGCAGGTCCTAGGGCCGAGACTCAAGGGGAGGGGACATAGACTGCCCCCTCGGTGAGAAGAGCAGCAAACAATGTTGAGGTCCTGTTTGAAAACAGCCTTTGGAGAGTTACTTCACTAAGGGGTTGGAAAGATATGCATAGATTGGAATGCCCTCTTCCCACCTTGCTGCTATGGAAATATTGCCTGTCCTTTATGGCCTGCCTGAAATCTGTCCCTTTATTTCTTCTCTTCTGTCAGTTGAACTTAATCACAGTCTCACTGGCTCTTTCAAAGCTCACCTTTGTCTCTTGCTTCCTGTGTCCCTGCCGTTGCATGGTAAGCCAGGAAAAGGCAAGATTTAGCTGATTTTTCCTCCTCATAGGGACTGACAGAGTGCCACACACCCAGTACGTGAGTGCTGAGTAAAGGAATAACAGCTGGGAAGGTAGAGGGTAGAGAGAGGAGAAAGAGGGGTGGGGGAACCGGTTCCCAATTTCCCCTGGAGGCCTCCGGCTACGTGGTTGGGTGTTGAGCTCTCAGCAGTATCTAGACAAACATCTAGAAAGAGGAAGCATTGGTGGCGAAGACAGCACTTTTCCCTCTGCAGGGTTGTAAGTGTTTCTGTGGCTTTAAAGATCCCAGCCAAGGGCAATGACAAGCGATTTCTAATGTAGTACAGCAAATAGAGATAAGAGGGTACATGTCCACTCACTGGGGAACTTTCATCAGGAGGCGTTGAGTAGAGTAATAATGTCTCTACCCTCTCTGTCATCCGAGGGCTCAATTAGGCAGCTCAGGCTGAGTGGTTGTATGTTCTGGCTTTACTTTCCTAAACAATTTGAGAAGCTTCTAGGCAAAGCTAAAACCAAAAACATATGGTGGCCCCTCCAACGTGAGGGATGATTCCGGGCCTTGGTTGTGACATTGCCACTCTAGCTGTGAGCACAGCTTCCTGTGGACAGAGGGGACACTCGCCCACTGCGGACTGGCTGCTGTCTAGCAGGATCTTTGCTGCAAGTCACAGAGGGTTTCATGCCCTGTTTCTTGTCCGGGCTCAGAACACGCTGGCATCTTGAGATGGTTTGTGTTAACCTGGCCTGGGACCAGACAGTGCTGGGTGATCTGCTGTGTCTCATTTCTCCAGGACTTTCTGCACAAGTCATCTCGCCCAATCTTTCTTGTGTTTCAGAGCTTAAAGCTCTGCTGCCACAGAATCCAAGGAACAAAACCCAAGGGTTTAGTCTAATTGGCAGTAGCCAAGCTCACCTGCCACAGAGTGGTTCCCTCTCCTCTCCACCTGCCTTGGCACCACCTTCGTTATTTGCCATTTGGGATATAGCGGCTGATTCCTAATTCTTTGTCATGGCTCTGGTCTCTCCCTGCCTCTAAATTCACGGTCTTCCAGGATGCTATTTCTCAAGCTTCTTATACAACCCTGTCATGGCTCTACGTGATCTTCAGGACGAAGGAAATCAATCTCTAGTCAGCACTTCTGTTCTCATCGGCATCAAGGCACCACCATCCAGTTGCTCGAATCAAAATTCTCACTGGTCTCTTTGTCCATCACGAGCTCCCAACACTCACAAGCAAGTTCTGACAGCTCTAGGACCAAAACATACTCAAAATCTGTGGACATTTTTTTCCCATTTCCCTACAATTACCACCATAACGACCCCATTGATTATCAGGACTTTGCAGTAGCCTCTTAGAGCCCCCGGTGTTGGCTCCCGACTATAGTGGGCGCTCTGGTGTGCACCTGGACCCCACGTCAGGATGAGCACTCACTCTCCAGCCGGCGAGCTGCTGTTGCCTTAAGTCTGTGTCCCTCAGTTGGCTAAAAAGAGCAGCCTCCCCCAAGGATATGCCCCTTCCCTGAAGGCAGCCCACATTGCGTGACTGGTTAATTTGGGGAGCACAAAGGGTTGTCTGTTTTGTCTCGGTTTAGGACAACTCAGAAGGGCCTTCCCAGCTTTCAGCTCCTTGTGGGGTCCACTGAGGCCCTTTGTAGCCGTTGCATCATGATTCAGCTTCTCCTGCCCAGTCTTATTTTTGATGTATCCTCATTGGTGATGTTGCCATGAACACGCTTCAGTAAACTTCCTGCAGGAAAATATACATCTCGGAGTCGCTTCCCAGGGGTGTAACCTATGACATCTGTCTGTGTTTATGCCACCAGGCCCATCATGTAGCAACCACGCCATTTGGGTGGGATAGACCCCACCCTGAGCTCTGGGGTTAATAAGCTTCCCTAGTTAATAAGTTAATAAGCTTCCTTATTAACATCAGTCAGAAGAACTGATTCCCCTTGCCACAGTTACAGGTTCAGACTTGCGGTGTCTGGTTTCCCCTGTCAAACTCCATGGACCTATGTCTGATTCCTCAGAGGGCAGGGGCCTGGGAGTAAGACACCACTGAGAGACTGGGGCACAAAGGAAAATGGCCCCCGGCTCTGACTTTATGGGAGCTGTGGTTCAATTCCCCAGCACCAGGCCATAAAACATGCAGGCACCCTGGGGACCTCCAGAAATTCTCAGGGCACTCAGAGAGCCTGGGACGCCTGGTCAGTGAAGCAGGACTTGGTGTGGTCTGGGACAGCCAATGTACCATGGCATTCTCAGTGTCATCCTGACCCTGTCTCCAGTGACCCAGGACATCCTCTCTCCCAGGGCTGGGTCCCTGGGCAGTTTGCATTATTGCACTAACCACAGTAGGTCTCCACATTCTCCTCATTCCTGAAAGAAAATCTGCTTTACCTCGGGGTGGAAAGAGGGATATTTGGCTGGAGCTTTTGGAGGGATGCGGCTGAGAGAAAGGTCGGTGTTGTGCTCCACTCCCCTCAGCTGCTGGTCCCACAGAAGATCCTTTCTCCTGGGGTCTCTTTTGAGCCACCCATTCTCAGAACCCTGGCTCATGGACTCCCCAACCCAGCGCCTCTGGCTCCTGCAGCCCCTGGAGGCTCCCTGGTTCATGTCCTTGTCCCCTCTCTTGGTTGAGTAGTTCGGCTTTGCCCTGTTTCTCCAAGTGTCCTCTCCCCTGCCTTCCATTGCTTGCTGTTGCCTGTAACTTTGCCAAAAGCACAATACAAAGGATGTTGACTCTACGCTCTCCAAACAAAAGATCCTGTCATTACCAGGATCTGCCCTTGTTAAAAGCTCAGTGGGGATTATGAACAATGTTTTTCCCTTTCACCAAATCAGTCACCAAATCTTTCCAAATTTGAAACCTAAGTGGCATTTTCTCTCCATCCACACTGATCGTGATTCAGGTCCCAGCATCTCTGTCTACTGCAGCAGCCTCCTGTTAGGGCCCTTCCATTCCATCCTTCCCCGGAGCTTTACCGAGGTTGAAAGGGCCCAGGGCCCCTCTTTATTTTTTGGCACAGTAAAAAACAAAGACACATCAAAGCAGGATTACAAGGTTGTGATAGATTTTAAATAGATTTTAACAGAATTGATGTTTAAATTTAAAAAAAAAGGAATTTTATCTGTTGTGCTAGTCACAAGGAAATTGCAGACTATTTATTTCTTTAGTTATTTTTAGTTAGTGCAGGACATTATAAGCCATGGTCCTGTAAGCCATGGACACTATAAGACCTGGTCCAAGTCCAGAATACTCTCGTGAACATCACATCTTCCCATCCTGCCGAACATCCTGTTATTAAGCTTTGAATCTCATTTGGAGATGACCTCCAAGTTCAATTGTGGATTCCTCTGAGAATGAGAAACCAGGCCAAAGGATCCCTCAGGCCACCTGTGAGGGCACAAATCAGACTTCGCCTGCTCTGTGGCTGCACCGCAAGGTCCAGATGCCTTCGCTTCTGTGCTCCAGCCACACCAAGGTGCTCTGGGTGTCTTGTGGGAAGACTTTGCTCTCTGGCCATCTTTAACTAGACCTCCCACCCCCTCCCTGCCTCACTGACTATCACCCTTTACCTCTCAGACCACGTGTCACCGCCTCCAGGATGCTTCCTCCCCTGGGCACTCTGGGAGGTTGAGGGGCCGCTTTTTCCCCAAGCCCCATGATACCCTGTGCCACTGCCTCCTCCCACATGGGGCCTGGTTGTCTGAGTCTGCCCCTCCAGTGTCGGACCTTTAAAGGTCCAGGACTGGGCAGCATCAACGTTCCCAGCTCCCACCAGGCCGGGGGGGAATGAATGAATGAATATTGCAATGAACAAATGTAGGAAAGAGTGAAATGCCACAGACCTCCGTGCCTGTCAGTTCTTTGTTTGTTTTGGTCTGGCTGATTTTGTTTGCACTGGTGGAACTTTGTGAATTTGCAAGACTGCTCCTGCCAAGTTCTCCCCCAAAGGTCAAGGTCCTCTTAGAAACTTTTCCTGGAGGGCGTGGTGAGGCACAGGAGGTGCAACCACGGGGACCACCAGGTGGCGCCAAGTCCTTGTGCTGGAAGGTCTCCAGGCATTTCCTCCTCTGCTCGGGACACATGCCAATTCCAAGCAAATTATTTTAGATAGTTTTCTGGAGCTCACGTTAAAACTATGAAATCGCATATCCCAAGTCAAGGCTTTGGGGACAAAGCAACTTTATAAGAAATATACAAATTCAGCGGAAGGGAGAAATGAGTGCGAGTAAACATGCAGAATGCAGCCTTAAGAGTTGATCGGGACCCCTCTACAGAGCCACGTCACCCCTGCTGAGAGGGCGTGCCTGTGCCCTGGACACACAGGCTTCCTCTGACTCCAGGCCTGTTCACACTGCGGCTGTGTGAGTGGCTCCTCTGGATTTGGGGAAGTGCCTGGTCTGGCTCAGTTCCCAGGGTGGCCCCAGGCGTGCAGGTCCTCAGGTGCCAAAGAATAAACCAGTCTGTCCCCCCCTTCTCAGGTTCCTTCTTGGCTGTATGCCTCTTCTGGCATTGTGGGTACGGGACTTCTACTTCTAGCTGCAAGTACTGCATTTTGTCTGACAGTCCCATGTCTCAGGGCAGGGATGGATCATTTGTCAGGCCTCTGCACAGCTTGGGTGGGCTGCATCAGCAGGTGCTGACTCAGGTACAACAAGCAACCTTCAATTGCACCATGATGTCCCAGCTACCTCAGTGCCCAGGGTAGACATAGGTAGTCTAGACAGTTTGACTGTCACTGAACACAGGGATTGACAACATTATCTCCTTCACTAATGGGATCTGTGCCCAACAGGTTCCAGGGCCTGACGTGATGGAGCTTCCAAGCTGGTACCAGCTCCCAGTCAGGGTCCACCCACCCCCCAGGCAGGGCTGAGCGCAGGGACACAGAAATGAGCGCACAAGTCCTGCCCAGAGAGGAATGTGTGCACCAACCCCCCAAGCCCCGATCCTTATATTCTCGCCCCGCCTTAACCCACGTGCTGACTTCCTTTTGGAACTCAGCCCACTCGCACAGAGTGAATAAAGGCCACATTGTCCAGCAGAACCCGGACTCCGTTTGCTGTTGTTTACATCTTGGAATAACCTCTCACCTCCCACTGCTGCCATCTTCCTAGCCATCCACTGTCCCTCCCTGGGCTACAGTCAGTCAGAGGGTAGGAACATCCTCTCCCCACAAACCTCATTCTCTCCTGTTAAGCCAGGAAGTTCTTACTGGGTGTTTGGGGTCATCTCCAAGCCTCTGAGACGCTGGCAGATGGTTCAGCATGTGGTGTGGTGAGGTTGGCATGAAAGCACTAAGGAGGCTCAGGGACGGAGCCACCAGAGCGTCCTGCAGGACAGAGCCACCAGGGTGTCCTGCAGGACGGAGCCACCAGGGTGTCCTGCAGGATGCCTGTTCTCTGCAGCTTACAGGAAGTGAGGGCATTGGCGCCCACGTCACTGTTTCTGACTCTATCTGGACAGTAAGAGGCTTCGCCCCTTAGCCTTGGCCAGGGCCCTGTGTGGGGTCACACCCTGCGCAACACCCTCATGGGCTACAGAGAGAGTGGAGCTGAGGCCCGGGGCGTGCAGACCTGAAGGCCCAGGCTATGCCCGCAGAGGGCAAATGCTAAGCAGAGTTCCCACTGGTTCCGTGGGGCCAGTAGATTGACCAGTGGGCCCTGGAGGGCTGTGTGGGCACTTACTGCGGGAACCCTGGGCATGGGACCTCAGTACTCTGCTGGGTCTCACCAGCCCTATGATCCGGTACCACCCTACACCTTTTCCAAAAACAAAGGTAGGGGAGGGCCTGGGTGAATCATTAATGTTACTCACCCCATGAGGATCCAAACTTCAATATCATGGTTAGGAAATACAAACTCCTAAAAAACCAAGATTTATCCTTATTTTTGTCATAAGGAGAAAAACTGAGATTTTAAAAAGAGTTTATAAAAATTAGTGTAATTATAAGTATTTAGTATAAGTTAGTGTAATTACTTCATACATACTTTTGAAGATATAAAAGAAAATAATTCCATCATTCTACTATCCCAGCCCAATGCTGTTAAAATTCATTTCAAGGGATATTTACAGAACACCTGCTATACTCCAGGCACAATTCTAGATGCCGGGGATGTGGCGGAATGAAGCAGATGACAACCCTGCCATCGATGGCATTGTGATGGAACACACCTCCCCTCCCTCCCCCACGGCCCAACAACTCAGCCGCAGGTGAACACTCAGCGCGCTGGTCCGTTGTTAACCCACACAAGCCAGGGTAAACACCCACCTGTCCATCTGAAGTGGAAGGACAAATTGTGTTGTCACACTGTGGAACGTAGCGACTCGAATCCGCAGCCCCAGACACGCTCTTCATCTACATCTTACAAACAGAACACGTGTGGGACCCTATCGGTGCAAAGGACCGAGCCAGGGGACCTTGATCGGCGGTGGCTTAGCGGGTACCCGGGTGGGAGCGCTGACTCCACCAGGCCACTGGGGGGCGCTTCTGCTCTGCTCGTGATTTGAGCTGTTCGCTTACGACTCCTGAACTTTTCTCTGCATGTGTCTTACTTCAATAGATGTTAATATTAAAAAATAGGTGCCCAACTGGAGCCTGCAATGCCGCCTCTGACACAGAAAGTGGCCCCGACTTCAGGTCCCTGGGTCACCTGAATTTTGCTTCCTAGAGGTGGACAAGGGCGTCAGGAAAAGAGGCATTTCCCAAGGGAAATGGAGGGTGAGGCTTGGAGGGTGAGGCTCTGGCTTTTGGGTAGGAAGGGAAAGGAGGCAGTGAGGACCCTGGCGACAGTCAGGGCACACAGAAAAGGCAAGGGCGAGTCCACTGTTGCTCTGACCCCACCAGCCACGGAAACCCAGACCCACAGGAGCTGGAATCCTGGGGTCTCCCAGTTTATCAGCCTTCAGGGTCACTTTTCTTAAAGGGGGGGTGGGGTTGGGGGTGGGGGTGTGAGTGTGATGGAGGGAGTGGGGCCTGGAAAGAAGGCTGGAATCCTGATGCCTCGGGTACAAAGTGCATCAGAAAGCTGCAGGTCCCCTCACCTGCTTGGGGCCAGGGTCCTGTTGGCTGTGAGGCAGAGACGGCTGAGGCTTCACCCACTCACCCCTCCCCTTGGGCCAGGCCAGCTTTGCTGAAGGGGCAGATGTCCATTCGGCCTCTACACCCACTCTGGCCCAGGCTGGGCTCCTGCCCAGACAGCAGCACCCTGCATGGCTGGGACCCAAGCTTGCCAGGGCCCCTTCTGTGCTGCTCTTTCCCTGAGCTTGCGCCGCTCCCCCCAGAAGGTTTCAATCAGTCTCTGCAGGTGGGTAATGAACCTCACTGGTGAGGGGAGAGGCCCTCAAAAACCCGAACCGTCATAGGGTTCATTCTCTGACTTCTGCCAGCTAAAGGGGACGTGGCTGTCTTCTCAGAACATGTTTGAATCCCTTCTCAGAAATTTCCAGAATTCCAGTGTACTTGGCACAGGCCGTACATGTGAATAGTGACACACGGTACATTGATGCAGGGGGAACTCCCAGGGCAAGGCGTCTGCAGACGGTGGGCTCTCTGGGGAGATTTATGAAATAATTGGGGCAGTGTCTGTGGCTCAGAGGGGTAGGGCACTGACCCCATATGGCAGAGGTGGTGGGTTCAAACCCGGCCCCAGCCAAAAAAACCCCCTGCAAATAAATAAATACATACATAAAAAGTATTTAAAAAAATAATTGGATATAGAAATCAAGGCTGGAAAGGTCAAATGACATCCTCAAGTGTCTAGGAGCACACCTCGGAGTACCAGGGTCCTGAAGCCGCAGCCAGCATGGGGTTATCAGAAGCCTTGGGCGTTCACTGTAGGTCTGCTTTCTCCTGCTCCTCCAAGCTCTTCTCTATGCTCCACTTATCTTTTGGTGATGCTGGAAAGAAACAGAATTCTTAAATAAACCCCCTCTACCCCCACGCGCCAAACTTCTGAAGAAGATTTAAACTGGGCATTAGGCCTTTTCTAAATACTGTTGCAAAATCCCAACAGCTTGTATAGTGAGCACAATGCAGGTCTGAAGAGAAGTCCCCAGTGGATTTTAATCTTCTTTTTTGGCTGTGGCAGCAGCTCCTCACTTTCTTTTCAGGCTGCACTTCTGAGCAGAGATTAAAAAGGTAAAACTCTCAAGCAGGGTCAAAAATGAGCTCTCTCTGTGGGCCATGTATGCTGCCTGCAGCGGTGTGCTCTGGAGAGGAAAACACTCTCAGTGAAAGAACATTCTGGAACCTTCTAGTTTTGTAAGCCTCCTTCTCTGAGAGGTTTTCCTCTCTCCCTGGGGTGGGTCATCCCTCTTTTCACTGTGCCCTGGCCACTTAGTACTAATCTAGAGCAGAAGTTCCTCTGGGGACTGTCCCCATGAACCCTGACTGGGACTCTGGGAGGTGGGGGTCTTACCCCTCAAGTGCAGGGCAAACACCTGTGGCCTGGGGGTGCGGGCCTTTCTTTGTTACAAACACAGAGGTAAGTCTCTTCCCATCCCCACTTAGGACACGCAGGCCCAGCACTCAGGGGACACTCCAGCACTCACTGAGTGGACTGGTTACAGATTTCAAATGCATGCAGTGTAACTAATCCACTCAGCAAGCACTGGGTTTGCTGAGGTTTGCTCTGCTGGCCACAGTGTTGTGCACTTTGCCTGCACCAGCTCTCTCTCGTCAGCCTCCCAAATGATCTGTGAGAGTGTCACTTTTATTTTCAACCTGAGGAGGTTGAGAGATTCTAGGGCCACGGGGGCTGGGTGAGGTGAACAAATACCTAAGTCACAGTGCAATCCCAGAGCTCAGCTTCCTGGCTGTGCTGCTTTGCAACGAATCTGTCTGCTGGCACACCACGGGGACCTAACTCTTGGGCTCATTTCTCTCAGGTGTGCCTTCTGGTTTCTCTGGAAGCCCGTTCTCAGCCTGGAGAGGACGAGCCCGGAAGGGCCACCAGGGGGCGCTGCATGCAAAGTTAGCGTCCAGGGCCCTCGAGGAGGGCGTCGCGGTGGGGGTCAGGGAGCTCCCACCTGCCTTTGCAGCACTGTTTTTCGACTTTTTTTTTTTTTTTAAATCTCATGACACACTTGAACCTATAGTTAAACTTCCACGACACACTTAAATTGTGTTGATCAAAAAGGAAGTAAAAAATTTTACTTACTGTGCTTTGAACTTCTTTGGAAAGTAATTTAATTAATGGTCATTAAAAGCTTGATCCTCTCATGGCACACCTGTTGAAGATCACTGCTTTACAGGGTCTCACTCTGACGCCAAGGATGGAGTGCAGTGGCCCAATCATAGCTCACCGTAACCTTAAACTCCTAGGTTGAAATGATCCTCGTGCCTCAGCCTCTCAAGTAACTGGGACTACAGGCATGTGCCAACACCCCTGGCTAAGTTTTTTTTTTAAGATAGAGGTCTTGTTATGTCCCCCAGCCTGGTATAAAACTCTTGGTTTAGGGTGATCCTCCCATCTCAGCCCCCCAAAGTTCTGGGATTATAGGCATGAGCTACCACACCAGTCCCTACGTGCATTTAGATATATATCTATTTTTAGGGATGTGAAATCAGGAAAATATTTTAGTGAAAGAAGAGCCACCATCTCTGACCCGTGAGGAAACTGGTGCAGGGCCAGCCGGGTTTTGGGTTCCAGCTCTGAGTTCCAGCCGTGGGCCCTGTCTGTCTCACAGTGGCCCACAGGAGCAAATGAAGCAGTGGATACCATAATGCTTATAAACTATAAAGTGCCTTCATGCCCAAGATAATCCTATTACCTCAGGTGCCAAGGAGGGAAACATTATCTGATGATTGCCTGTTTCCTCCCCATTTTGGCTGATTGCTTTGTGATGGAACTAGTACCAATTGGGGCAATTTTAACAGGAAAAATATAAAAAGGATTGTCAACTAGCAAAAAGTATTGTTATATATCAAATTGTGCCACCCCCCCCCAACCTCCCCACCCCCACCCAAGACACATTGATGTCCTGACCCTGGGTACCTGTGAATATGACCTTATTTGGAAATAGGGTCTTTGCTGATGTAATCAAGGGTATCAGGGTAAGACCCTTACTCAGTATGACTGATATCTTTACAGGAAAAGGGAAATTTGATACAAAAACACTGAGAATAGATGACCACCTGCTGACGGGGCGAGACTGGAGTGACGCAGCTGTCAGCCATCCACAGAAGCTAAGTGGTAGCCACAAAGGCTCTCCTCAGGCTCTCAGAGGGAGCACAGTCCTGCCGATGTCTTGATTTCAGACTTGCAGCTTCCAGAACTGTGAGAATCAGTTTCTGTTGTTTGAAGCCAATTGTTTGTGGTACTTTTGTGATGGCAGCTCTGAGCTACTAATGTAGGTGGTTAACATTAAAGGGGTAAAAGATGTCTCTAAGGAACTTGGGAATAGCAAAGGCAGAGAGCTGATGCTACCTGGCAGAGGCTTCACCAGGTCAGAGGACCCAGACCTATAGAGAGGATTTGCCTGCTGCAGGGACACAAAAACTGATGACAGAAGAGTGGTCTATAGGACCAGTCGATGCAGTGGCCCCCAAACTCACTACAGAGTGACAGCAGGTTAGAGGTAGTCCATAAAAGTGGCTCACAGGGTATAAAGTCTGCTGGACAATGAATGCCACCAACTCCTGCACACCAGTCTCACTGACAGCTGTACCACATGGGAGGAAACACTATGGTTGTCAGCAGAAAGAGAAGTCCCTGCCCGCTGTGGTGCCCTCGTGGCGTCCCTCTGGTGTCCTTGTGGCATTCCTCTGGTGCCCTCTATTGATAAAGTCTGGCATTGCACCAATTGGCAAGGGGAAATACTTGCAGGGGCCAGCTCCAGGTCCCAAAGCAGGGCAGAGAAAGGTGACTTTGGAGCTGAGACACAATAAACTGATCACTGGCATAGGTGGTAACAAAAAAGGTGGGAACCTGGTGTGAGGGAACAATGGCTTATGCCCCCCCCCAGTTGTTTATAGTTCTGTGATATCACAAGACTGCACTGAAAAAGCTGTGATAGAAAAATACTTAATCCCACAATCCGTGTCTCCTGTTGTCAGTGCACAGGTGAGCAAATAGCGGCACAGAGACGTTGCATGACATGTTTGAAGTCATGCCGTTAGTAAGCCTCGTGTCCCAGCTGTAATCCCCTGCTTTCTTTCTTGTGGGAACTGCAATAATGTCTGGTGCACTCTGCTCCTGAAAGCTCGGGATTGCCTTTCTCAGCCCCAAGAGGGCCCCGGACCCTGGGCACATAGGGCACGGAGTGGATGGCAAGCAGATCTCCCTCTAGGAGGGTACAATCCAGGTTTCAACTGGTTCACTTGGTTATCACTTTAAAGGGTTTCTCCGAAAGGAAAGAAAGACAGAGGATTTCTCTGAAAGGAAGTGAACTGAGACATTCCGAGGACCCCTTCCTGCAGGGCACTCCTCCTCTGGTTTCTCCAGAGACGGCAGCCTCTGCCCACATTTCTAGATCTCAGAAAAATAAAAGTGTCTGGCAGGTATGCAGACAAGACACCAATGTGGACAGGATCCAGCCAAGTGCCAGCTTGGGTCAATATGTCATCCCCTAGCCAGGAAAAAGGTGATCTTCCACGGGGAACCTGAACTCTACAAAGAAAGTCCGTGGATGATGTAGGCCAGCTCTTTTATTACAGGTAACAAGTCTGCACACTTTGAGGATGTTAAATGTCTTGTCTGATCACTAGGGTGAAAGGGAGTTGGTTTTTCTAGAAGAGTTTTAAGTATCCTCCCAGATCCTGTGTTCATCAGTCCACGTATCTGTTAACATTTATTGAACCTACTGTGTGCCAGGTACTATGTAAGATCTTTCATGAGTGGTTTAATCTTTGCAGAGACTCTATGAAGTGGGCACCATTGCCTGTGTTTTACAGATGGGGAAACTGAGGCTCTGAGGTTAGATGACCACTAGGCTCTCCATGGGGAGACGTGGACCTAGCAGGGTCTGCCTTTGTTGTGCGTTCCCCTCTGGTGCTCTGTTGGTCCTCTCCTCCCTGTGGTCTGGTCTGGTGTGTGTGGTTGTGCTTGCTTAGGTATCCTCCCAACCTCACCCCAGAGGACTTGTGATGGTGTGTGAAAATGCAGACAGGGAGAAGAGCACACGGAAAGTTAGGGCCAAGAAAAATACAGAGAGCGTGAAAGAGGATGCCCCCCAGGAATGTTAGTATGTGCATACTCAGTTACAATCAGGCCAGAGATTCCTAAGACCT
Organism: Galagoides demidoff; assembly: GCA_963574575.1. Taxonomy (NCBI): domain Eukaryota; kingdom Metazoa; phylum Chordata; class Mammalia; order Primates; family Galagidae; genus Galagoides; species Galagoides demidoff. The sequence continues at coordinate 1,103 of CAUYQV010174478.1, read as the reverse complement.
AAACTTGGAAGAGAAACAGATTAGTTAACACGGTGACTACTACTTACCAGGTATAATAAACTAACTAGTCTTACATGGACCTGCATTTTTGAATTTCAAAAAAACTGAAGGTTGAGTGGAAAGGCAGATGAAGAGAAGAAAGCTCAGAGAGGTTAAGTAATGGGCTCAAGGTTGCATAGCTAATAAATGGCCAGGATTCAAATCCAGTGTTTCTGAATGTGGAGCTGGGTTCGAATTTAGGGCATGACTTTGCTCCTCCATTTCAAAGAGAACAATCCAGGTGTCAACTGGTTGTCTCAGCTACCACTTTAAAGGGGTTCTGCCTCTTAAAGACAGAAGGATTTCTCCCCTGAAGGGAAGTGAGCTGAGGCATTCCTGAGGACCCTTGTCTCTCCTCGCCTGCCCTCTTAAACCACATGGTTTTAAACCATCCCTGCCGCACAGGTGAGTAAATAGAGGCACAGTCACCTTCTGGGCCTCAAGAATAGGAGCGGAAGCAGGTACACAAGTGGTTCCTCCTGCTTCACTGTAGGGAGTGCTGTGAGGTGGAGGCAGGCTGTGTGCTGGTTTCAGAGCTGCAGGATGGGGTACTGGTGGGTACTGGTGGGTACTCCAGGCATTCCCCAGCGGAGCACAGGATGAGCAAAGTCTAAAGGCTGAGAATATCATGCAAGGATGCTGGATATTATCAAAAGCTTTTTCTGCATCAATTGAGAGACTCATATGGTCTTTGTTTCTTAATTTGTTTATGCGATAAATATGTATATCATATTTATGGATTTTGTGTATACTGAACCATCCTCGGGACCCTGGGATGAAACCCAGCTGGTCATGATGTATAATTTATTTGATGTGTTATTGGATTCTGTTTGCTAGGATCTTATTGAATATTTTTTCATCAATATTCATTAGAGAAATTGGCCTATAATTTTCTTTTCTTGTTGGGTCGTTTCCTGGTTTGGGTGTCAGGGTGATATTTGCTTCATAGAATGTGTTGGGAAGTTATTCCTTTTTTTTCTATGTTTTGGAAAAGGTTAAGTAATATAGGTACTAGTTCCCCTTTAAAGGTTTGGTAGAATTCTGATGTGAAGCCATCTGGTCCC
>CAUYQV010174474.1:0-16363 GCA_963574575.1 Galagoides demidoff | reverse complement strand
TCTGGGGTACAGTGTGGGGTTTTCACATGCAATCCGAAATACTTCCATCAAACTGATCAACACAGCCTTCATGTCATTTTCTCAGTTATAGTTTTAAAACATTCTGATTCTACTCTTAGAGAGTTTCACTTGTACCCCTGTTGTACTTATAATTTTTACATGAAAGGAATCAAAAGTGAGTTTGCTTTTTACCCTCACAACCCTGGTGTCTCTGGTTTCCCAGGAAACTCACTGACCCAGCAGCTTCCACAAAGCCTGCCTTGCTTCTCAGCCACTGCCTTCCCCCAACTTAACCCACAGCAGGGGTCCTGAACGCTGACACATGTCACCAACACCCACAGCTCTGTGTCTGCTGAGGGCGGCTTCTATGCTGCTGTGAGGGATAGGAGTTAGGGTAGCCTTAGCCTTCCCTCCGGCTTCCCTTGGGCTTCACTCAATGGCTCTGTCACCCAGGAAATACCACATTGTTCTGAGTCTACCCGGGGCACTGGGGTGGCTACTGATGTGCCTTGGTGTGGCTGACCCCCGTGCACCCTGCAGGATATCATTTGTGCCTGTGGCTTCTGGCTGGCCTTTGCCACCCCTGGGTCATTGAAGATGACCATCTCCTGATCTCCAGGGAGGTATGTGACCAGCCCTGTGTGCAATGTACAGGATTTGGGGTGAGATGAGGTGAAAGAAACCCATGGCTTTGCAGGCCTTTTTAGCTTGTAGAGGAAAATCGTACAAGGGGGGGGTCTATAAACTCAGCTGTCTTCTGTCTGGCCTTAAGGAAAGTTTGACTGTTCTCTCAGTCACTCACAGATGATGTTAAAGGATCTCCATTTGGTACTCATATAAAAGAGAGCATGTTCTCAGTGTTCACTTCCATTTTCCCAGAGAAATCAGTCCTACTTGTCAGAAACAGGTAGTCCTGAGACTGTGTCTGCTTCAGTATCGGCTAAGCTCAGGGCAGCGTGAGAGCAGGCAGGGCATCACGGGGTAGGCATGACATTCCTTATTCATTATTCTCTGACTTCTGAGCTTACCCTGACTTCGTTCAGTTGACTGCCTGCTGGTGTCAGGAAGGCCTGTCCTTGAACATGGTTGAGTGATTCATTACCTGTCGAAGGCGGCCAGGTGTGTCTGCACTGGGGGCTCGTTGAGTTGGCATTGTAATTAAAAGCAAACAAAGCCTGGATGGAGGCCTATTGGTGTTGCTGGGGGCACCGAGGCAGAAACAAGTGGGAAGGCAGCCAGGTTCCAGAGCTGAGGAAGACGCAGTGCCACAAGAGGTGACAGAGTGCCCATTCCCTGGAGGGAGTGAGCAAATGTCTCCTCTGCGGGCTATTGTGATGGACCCAGAGAGTTCCCACTCCCATCTGGGCCTGTGGTGAGACTGTCACCAAGTGTGCAACTGGGCTTTCTGCAAAGAGAGAGAAGGAGGGTGAGGCCTGTTCTTGGATCACTGCCCTGTTGGGTCCTTTATTGGAATCAAACACGGTATTGGTGACATCCTAAAAGCAAACTGACTTTTAGTTATTAAGTTTGTGGCAAAGGTGGGAGTCAAACCCAGCACTTCCTGGCTCTAAAGCCAGGCTCTTGCTCTTTCCCCACAGGTTGGGGTATATAAGGGGTTGAATGAGTGCTCCCCATTCAGAGGTATCTATTTACATCCCTGGTGCCCATGTGTCTGACTTTAGTTTTAAAAAAGATCTTTGCAGGTGTAATTAAGTTAAAGATCTTGAGGTAGGGTGATCATCCTGGATCATCCAGGTGGACCCGGCATCCAGGGATAAGTGTCTCTAGGATAGAAAGGCTGAAGGGGATTTGAGACGGACAAAGAGGAGGACACACAGAGGACAGGAGGCAATGTGACCACAGAGGCAGAGATTGGAGTGATGTGGCCGTAAGTCAAGAAGGAAGAGGCAAGAACAGATTCTCCCTTAGAGCCCTAGGGGGGAGTAAGGTGCAGGATTTGGGGCCCCTGGGTCTTAGAACCATGAGAGAAGAGATTTATGTTGTCATGAGTTACTCTGTGTGTGGCAATTTTTTATGGCAGCCCCAGGGAACTATGGGCAGCTCAGTACATGTCAGAAGCTGGGGATTTTCAGCCATTTGCAATCATAGTGGCATCTTTTTGGCTGTCAGAAGCAGCCCTGTAGGGGTATGGCCTGAGTATGGAGCCATCGAATCCACGTCTCCAGACCTCTGGTGACATTGTGAGTTGCCCTAGTCTCAGCGTCCTTGCGTACTCTGGGGTCTCAGTCATGGAAATGGTGCAAACTGATGTTGGGTATTTACACGAATGGATTTTGCTCAGCTTGGTGGTGCCTGCTTCTTACCTGGAGGCAGTGAAGTTGGTGCTGTTTGGGGCCTTTGTCCTGAAGTGGGTGCCCCCCCCCTTCACAGTCTCACCGGCAGGTGACCTCACGGGAAAGTTAAAAATAGCAGCTAGGAATGGGTTCTGAGTGCCTTGAAGTGGACACACAATCACTCGATGACAGTTGAGCACAGGGGAGACAGCTCAAGGCTGGGGCCATTGCTTCTCCTCCGTGTTGACAGTAATCAGACCAGGCAGATGTCACTGACAGCTGGGGCTAATGGGCTGTCAGGCAGGGCCGGACCAGCCTGGGACATCTTCTGGGCTCCCTGGCATGGGTCCAGTGCAGACCAAGGCAGTCAAGCATGGGGCCATCAGGCAGGGGCCTTGGTGCCTACTCAGGAAGTGAGCCTTATTAGATTGGGGGGTCTGCTGTTCCCACCCCACCTGGGTAGTTGTATTTCTCATTTGTGGGAAATGGTCATTTGAATTATTGATGGGAGATTACAACTAAGCTAATTCAGTTCAATTTCTCCAGCAGACAAAACTATAATTAACCTAGAAGCAAAGGTCAGTGCAGTGGTAAACGGCTGTGGGGGCAGAGGAATCGCAGAGGAGCCAGCTTGTACTCAGGTGGAAATTATGCAAGACCATCTTGAGAAGGACCTTGAAATGAATTCATGATTCAAGACCAAGGTCCAGCACCACCTGGAAGACCTTCATCTTAGCCTTGGGACTTTCTGAGCGAAGGATTGGCTGAGCTTGCTTCTTGAATATGTTAGCTCTTAAAAAGCAGTGAATGCTGGCCTCTGGGCTGTGTGTCCTCCAAGGTGGCCTGGGAGCAGGGGGGTAGGGTTACCTGAGGTTTTGACTCTGGAGTCCGTGTGTGAGCTGGCAAGGCAACAAGTCTCCCCTCTGTGTCTCTGTGAAGTGAGGACATGGTACTAGCCCCCCAGGCCTCCCATCCCTGTCACCACAGACTCTTGTCCTGCGTTGTGATGAGTGATTCTAGGCAGGAGAGGGCTGGCAAGTACCCTCTGTTTTTACACTCAGCCACCCCATGAAGGGGAGTCAAGTGTGTTCCAGACTTGCCTCTAGGGACTCAGGTCCTTGTCTTAGTAGGGTTCCTAGACAGATGTACTGTTCAGTGACCTGGACAGGTCAAGGGACTCAGCAACCTGGCATGGGATGGTTTTCTGGGCATGTGCCTGACACCACCCCTCACCTGCTCCAGGTCTGCCTGTGTGTTTTGGGCAGGAAAAACCATGTTCAGTTGCTTTGGCAATGAGTGTCCTGCTGAGGAGCTGGCATGCACGTGGCCCTTCTAGCATGTCATAGAGAGGGAGGGGGCCTTCTTGGCCTGGAATCTTCTTTTTTAATTTTTTTCATTGTTTGGGATTCATTGAGGGTACAGAAAATTAGGTTACACTGATTGATTGCATTTGTTAGGTAAAGCCTCTCTTATAATTGTGTCCCACCCCTAAGAGGTGTACCATATACAGTGCACCCCATTCCCTTCCCGTCTCCCCTGGAGTCTTTTCTTTTCACTGATGGAGCTGAGTAATGCATCACGTCTTGTTTAATGGCCGAAAAATACATTCAGGTATTGTGATATTGCAAAATGTATATTTGGCCTTCATCTCCTTTTTCTGGCACAGAGCTCCTAAAACCCTTAGAATCTCTAGTACAATAAGGAGAAGAGTGTCTTTTGTATGCTAACAAGATGACCCAGCTTCATGACAGGGGCTGGTCATAAAAAAGGCCAAGGCGCAAGAGGGTTGAGGCTGATACACGACCTTTGGGGAAGGGTGAGGGGCTGAGGTTGAGCTGATCACCAATAGCCAAAGATGTAATCAATCATGCCCACATAAGGAAGCTCCCATAAAAACCTACAGGAGTTTCCAGATAGCTGAGCACGTGGAGATGCCTGGAGGGGGGTGTCCTAGGGAGAGCGTGGAGGCTCTTTGCCTGTTCCACACGACTTCCCTGTGCTTCTCTTCCTTTTAGATTAAAGCACTAAATGTAAGCCAAGTACTTGGGTTCTGTGAGCTGCTGGAGCAAATTAATCAAATCTGAGGAGGGGATTGTGGGAATCCTGATTTATAGCTGGTCATCAGAAGTATAGGTGACAACCTACTAGTGATTGGTAGTTGAAGTGGAGAGTCTTATGGGACTTTACCTGTGGGATCTGAGGCTAACTCCAGTAGACAGTGTCAGAACTGAGTGTCAGAACTCCAGTGTCTGCGGGAGTGTCACCTGCAGAATTGCTTGGAGTGTGGAAAACCCCAGACGCCTGGCATCAGAAGTGTGGTATTGAGTGGTGTAGGAGCCAAGGGAAAAAACCTTTGGTATCTTTCCTACCTCTATGTAGCAGCAAAATTCTTTAAAAATTAAACTCCATGAAGAAACTCAATACATAAGACAAACAAAACGGCAGCTGCCCGGCTTCTTTCTCTGGCCCTTCTCCCCAGGGGCAGGCTGGCCTCTGACGGGCCGTCCCAGTGATAGGGTGTCCCAGTTCCAGAGTGTGCTTACCTTGGTCAGAGGGCCTCCCAGTGATAGAATCAAGAGAGTCTTACTACAGATGTGAGAGAGGGAAGTGGACTGGCCATTTGTCCCAGCAGGCTCAAGGCCAAGCAGGATCAGCGGGCCAGAGGGCCATTCTGTCTGCCTCCCTGGGAGCTGCTCTCAGCCCTGCTGGGTGTTGGAGTCTCTGCCTTCCTGAGGATCTGGCCTCCAGTGAGATCTCCCCAAAGTGTGAGCAGTCTTTCAGGCTAAGCCCTCGCTACTCCTCTGTCCACGGGGGCCTGAAACAGTCCCTGGAGAGGAGTAGAGTGGAGAGGATGATGGACCCTGGAATGTCAGCATCCTTAGCTTTCTGGCTCCGTGGGGACCCTGTGCTATTTCGCACAGCTCCATTCTCACCCTCTGGAAATTTCTGCAGCTTTAAGGTGGTCTCTCCCCTTTCAGTAATGAAGAAAGAAACAATACTACTGTGTGCAACCCCTGATTTTAATTAGATTTTTAGAGTGGTTTTAAATGAATGAATGAAGTTCATGGGCTCTAAGAACGCGTTCTTGTAGTAATAAGCTAAAACTATTACATTAATTTCCTAAGGACCTCTTCTTTCCTCTGCTTAGATTATTTGTAGACACTAGTCAATGCTGCATATAAATTGAGGTCTCGAAAGGCTAACTTAACAATTAATCAGAAGCATCTCCAAGCCCCTCAAAGCAAAAATAGTTCCACAATTGTAAGAGGAAATCTACCTTCAGAGACCTCTTATTACTGAAGATGTGCACCTTGGACACATCAAGGGGATCTGGAGTGAACTCTGTTTATAAGGGTCTGGCGGGGTGAGGAGTGTTCATACATCAAAGACATAATCTTAGCATTTTGTCACATCAGCTTTTCTCTTTATTCTTGCAGTGTAAAGTCTTGGAGGAAAAGTCGTCTCTGTCACTCAATAAGTGCAGCAGGTTTAACTTAGAAATGTGTGTGAGTGTGAACTCTGTAGTGACATGGCTTCACTCTTCCCTTTTCACTGTACCCCCTTCTCTGTCCCCCACCTTTAGGCTCCTGTAAGACCCTTGGCATCTGACACACTTGCCTGTCGTGGTCCTCCTTCCTGCACCACCACGAATTTCCAAATGGTGTCCTTGCCTCTAGTAACTCCGCCCTCCTTCTGGCTGAGCATGTAGCTGGACCTGTACTTATCCTGCTCAAGAATCCTCAGTGACTCCCTACTGCTCAGCAGATGAAGCAGGGGCTCCGCCGTCCGGCTTCCAGGCCCTGCTTGATGCAGCCCTGCATTTCCTCCGCGCCACCAGCTTGCCTTTCCCCACAGGAGCTCAACTCTCCACTTGGGCTGGGCTCTGTGCAGCGCCCCTCAACCCTGCACACATTCAGCTCATTCCTGCCTTCAGACTCTTGTTCTCTCTGTTTCTAGGTGGCCCATATTATTTATCATCCCAACCAAGAATGTTCTCTAATAACGAAAAAGGACATTATTAATAATAGTGGGAAAATTGGCATGAATTAGATTGTTCCAGGAAACCAGGATGTGATTGCTCACTGTGGTTGCATCCTGCCCTCGTTCCTTTTACTTTTCTTTCTTCTTCTTTATTATTTTTATTTATTTATTTACTTTTTTAGAGACAGGCTCTTTCTCTATCACCCAGGCTGGAGTGCAGCGGTGTGACTGTAGTTCACTGTCATCTCAAGCTCCTGAGCGCACACTGTCCTACTACCTCAGCCTCCAGAGATGGGACTACAGATGTGTGTCACCACACTTGGCTGATTTTCTATTTTTTATAGAGACAGGGGCTTGCTATGGTGCCCAGGCTGGTCTTAAACTCCTGGTCTCAAGTGATCTTTCCATCTCAGCCTCCCAAATGCTAGGATTCCAGGTGTGAGCTTTACATTCTCCCTCCTGTGAAGTTTAGCTCAAGTCTCTCCTGTCCTGAGGGGCTCATTTCCAGGAAGCTTCCCCAGGTGAGGCTGAGTTTCTAAGTCCCTGGCTCCATGCTTCCCATCTGGGTGACTTCTAGGTAGTGGGTGTTGGTGCCTGGATTAGCAGGAGCTCTAAAGCAGGGTAAGTGTGCAGTGTCACCACTAAGTGTTTTGTGCACAGACTTGTCAGACTGCCATCTTTTTGGCTTCCTAGTATCTGAACCTCCTTATTAGCCAATTTCCACCTTTTGAAGCACAGCCTGTGTCTTACTATGTACAGTTACAAATGCCAGAGACTTGCTTTCTAGCTTCCCTTGCAACCAGTCCAGACCATCTGGACTTCAGTCTGGCAAGGGTGGCACCTGTGACAATGGGCAGTGGTCCTAATGGGGGTACCTCGTAGCAGGTGTTGGTGATAGCAGCAGACATAACTGCAGCTGGTGCTGTGGCATCAGTGGTGGCTTTTAGGGGCCAGTTTTGGAATAGCTGTAGAGGTTTGTTTTTGGTAGGGGACCTTGAGGCCTGGTTCTCTGAGCTTCCAGTGATTCTGGAAGCAATTTAGTAACCTCTATTATTATAAAAAAATGTTAACTATAAACTGAAGTAGAGAGAAAAAAATCATATAAGGAACCCTAACCCCTGCATATTCACCAGGAAGATCTGATAATTATGAGACATTTGTTCCACTTTCTTTTTATTCCTTTCTCCCTTACTCTTACTTCCTCACTCTCTAAAAATTCTAAGAATATTTTATTCCTAATACTTCAGTTTGTATCTCTGAAAAATGAGGACATTTTCTTGTATGACCTTACTATTTTCATTATACCTGTACCAGTAATTCCTTAATAGTGTCTGATATTCAGTCTGTATTTCCATGATTATCTCAAAATGCCCTTTTTAAAACTATTTTTCTTATGTAGTAGATTTAGGGGGTGCAAGTTGAATTCCATCACATGTAGACAGTATATTGCGTAGTGGTAAGTTTGGGATTTGGTGCACTCACAGGTAATTTTTCATCCCCTACTCCCTCTCCCCCTTCCCCCTTGGGAATCTCCAATGTCCATTACAGTGCTCTGTAGGCCCGCATGTAGCCATAGTTTAGCATTTGTTTTTTGGTTCCTGAGTTACTTCACTTAGGATCTAGCCTCTAGCTCCATCCAAGCTGGAGCAAAAGACATTATTTCATTCTATCTTATCCCTAAGTGGTATTCCATGGTATGTGTATGTGTGTGTGTATCTGTGTGTCTGGCTGTTTGTCTATGAGTCTGTCTTATACACCCAAACCCACATTTTCTTTATCCGCTCATCAATTGATGGGCACTTAGGTTGATTCCATATCTTTGTGATTGCGAATTGTGCTACGATAAACATACAAATGCAGATAAGTAAGTAAGATCTTTTCTTACTATATACAGTTTTCCTCTGAGTAGAAACCTACTAGTGGGACTGAAAGATTGAGTGGTAGATCCATTAGTTCTTTGGTAAATATTCGCACTGATCTCCATAGAGATTCTATTAAGGTACATTCCCACCAATATTATATAATTTTTTTTGACTTTTTAATAATGGCCATTTTAATTGGAATGAGATGATATCTCATTATGTTTTTCTTTATTGTTTGTTTTTGAGACAGGGTCTCATCACACTTCATTACAATCTTAAGCTCCTGGGCTCAAGTGATTCTCTTGCCTGAGACTCCTGAGTAGCTGGGATGACAGGTGTGTGCTACCATGCCTGGTTAATTTTTCTATTTTTTGTAGAGAGAGGCTGGTTTTGAACTCCTGACCTCACGTGATCCTCCTGCCTTGACCTCCAGAGTGCTAGGATTACAGGTGAGCCACAGAGCCAGCCTTCATTATGTTTTTAATTTGCATTTCCCTGACGATTAGTGACAGCTAGCTAGTTTTTCATGTTTGTTAGCCATTTGTGTGTCTTCTTTTGAAAAATGCCTGTTTGTGTCATCTGCCCACTTTTTAATGGAGTTGTTTGTTTTCTTGTTGAGTTGTTTGAGTTCCTTGTATATTCTGGATATTCTCCCTTGGTCTGGCACATAGTCCCATGTTCATGGATTACAGGAATGAATACTGGTAACATGATTATGCAACCCCAAGCAATCTACAGATTTAATGCAATTCCTATAAAAATATCAATGTCATTCCCCCCCCTCAGAATTAGTAAACACAATTCTAAAATTCATCTGAAACCAAAAAAGAGCCCAAGTAGCCAAAAGCAATTCTAAGGACAAAGGACAAAACTGGAGGCATCATATTACCTGACTTCAGATTATACTACAAGGCTATGTCACCAAAACTGCATGGTGCTGGCACAAAAGTAGATTTAAAAATGCCTTTTTATAGTGATCCACATAAGGCCTGCACCTTATATTTCATTTTCATGTTTCTGAAGTCTCTTTTACTGCAGGATCATCTTGTGTCATTGACTCACTTTTTTTCTTTTTTTGCAGTCTTTGGCTGAGGTTGGGTTTGAACCTGTCACCTCTGGCATTTGGGGCCAGCGTTCTACTCCTTTGAGCCACGGACGCCACCCATCATTGACTCACTTTGCTGAAGAAAACAGCTTGTTGTCCTGTAGGCCTCACATTCTGGATTCATCTGACTCCTCTCTCATGGTGGTGTTTTACCTCATTCCTCTATCCCTGACTTTACTTAGAAATAGGAAATTGATCTGAAGACTTGATGAGGCTCATGTTGAACTAGTTTGGCAGGAATAGTCCATAGTGATCTGTGCATGTCACTCTGAATTGTATCTAGGGGCTTATAGCATCTGTATTACCACTTTTAGTGCTACTAAGCTTTACCAGTGGGTTCTATTGGTGACAGCTTGAATCCTTCATTGAAAAATTGGGTTTTACCCCTTACAACAGCAGGTCAACTATGCACACTAATTTGGCAACCCTGTAGATATCTACTTCCTAATTTTTTCTTTTTACCTGTTTTAGTACCCATTGATCATCACTGGTTCAATATCCTTTAATATATTTCTTTTTTTGCTACATTCCACTGGAGTGATTTGCTAATGAATAAACCTGATTAAAATTTAAAATAAGTTTTTTTTTTTTTAATCTGGTTGAAAACCATCATAACAATTTCTGGCTGCTTTATCTAAAAGCATGATAAACTATCTGGGGGAAGATTTAAAACAGTAGAAAAACTTCAGTGCCTTCTCACACATCTTCAGCTATTGCAAACCTCTGCTTGGTCATACTGAGCTTGAGTGAACAGTGCACCAGTACTGTGTTTCTTGAGACAATGCTGCTGCTATAAAAAAAATACAGGGCAGTGCCTGTGGTTCAAAGGAGTAGAGCGTGGGCCCCATATGCTGGAGGTGGTGGGTTCAAACCCAGCCCCAGCCAAAAACTGCAAAAAAAACAAACAAACAAACAAAAAAAAACCCCTAAAATGTCAGTGGCCTAATGCTAAAGAAGATTCCCTGCCCCAAGTTCCTGCTCAGCAGGCAGCTTTTCAGCTTTTCCCCACACAGTGATTCAGGGATCCAGGATCTATTCATTTGGATTCCTCCACCTTCTTTTTTGCATCTAGCCAGAAGGAGGAAGGAATGATGGGGAGAACACACCTGCTTCTTGCCTGCCTTGGTCTAGAGGTGCTGCCCATCATTTCCTTTCTTGTTCTTTTTCCAGAGAATTAGTCACATATCCAGTACTAGACGCAATAAGGGCTGGGAGATGGAGTCCCCCATGGGGCAGCCAATCCCCAGGCCAGCTCTGTACTGTGGAAGAGGAAGCGATTTTGCCGTGACTCTTTCTTAGTTTATCCAGGGCCTGACTGTAGTGATGTAATCTACATGTGGAAACTCTGGGTTTAATATCCCTGTAAATTTCCCTGTTTTTGCAGCTTTTGAGGGTCGAAGTCTCATTCTGCTAGTGTTGCTCCTCTTGCCCTGTGTGTGATGATTCCCTCGATGTGTCTGTGTCCTACGGAGGGTCTGTCTCTAGCTCAGGCTTCGCAAGAACCAGATGAGAATGAGATTATGATCTTTTGTTGAAGGCCTGATGTCAGCATGAATCCCTCAAGAGATTCTGTTACTAATCAGAAGAAAGTTATTTTCTCTAGAGAAAGAGACTTCTTCCTTAAATCAGTGTTTTCACAATTTAATAATTTCTCTTTCCTAACCTCCTTGTGAACTTTCCAAAGTTTGATAATAGTCTTTATGCAGTATCATGGTTTGTATTAAACATTTAAAGGGATGCATTAAAACACATTTTCAGGAAATGTATTGCTTTCAAGAAAAAATCAATGATATCTCTTATAACTTTTCTTGCAAAACTTAAAAGTCCCAGGTTGCTATCCTCTTCTGAATATAGCACCCTATTTTTTAGAATGCACTATTCATTTATTACATCCATCACATTGTTCTCTATAGTTTAATGTCTTTGTCTTCCCTCCATCAAGTCTAGAAGTCCTCAGGGTGAGAGTATAAAATATCACATGTCTTGCTTTCTCCTTGGTCCTTAGCTCAGGGCTGGCCACAAACATAACCTGGTGGGTTAGAGTGCTCTTCCGTTGCCTGAAAAAGAAGTAAATCATGAAACCTAAATCCTAGTACTTGTAACAGCTCGAGTTGCACTTGGCTTTGATGGAATGTTGTAGAGCTGGAAGCCTCCATCCTGATATCTTCCCTGTAAATTACAGGCATGAAACCAAAAGCCCATTTAAATGTTCCATAGACAAAAATGTATATGAAGTGGGGTAGGGGATGAGAAGGTAATGCAGGTGCTAGGCAAGCCCCTCGATTCAAGGGTGCTTCTGGCCTGAAGGGAAGAAAACCCATCTTGTAAGGAGGAAGAGTGCTCCCTGGCAGCTGATGGCACTATAATAGCGTAAACAGTGACAAGTTCCATAAACATCATGAACGGGGGAATTTGCCTTGAAGTTCCTTCTGGGATCTAATTTAAAGGCACATCTTGGTGAAACCGAGGTCATGAAGGAAGCAGAAATAAGCAGAGAGAAATGCGGTGTGACAGCTGGACTCTCCCAGCTGCCCCAGCAAGCTGCGCTGCTCTGCGGGGAGGGATTTTTGAGGAAGGCGGTGTCAGTGGGAGGGGAACCCACGGGCCTCCTGACACCATGTACCACAGAACAGGAGCTGTGCTGTGCTGAGAAGAGGATTTGCAGCACGAAGACCCAAGTTTGAGTCTTACGTCTGTCACTTACTGTAGTTGTGTGACCTTGAGCGAGTCAGTGTGCCTGTGGGTCGCCGCTGCCTCCTGTGAGAAATGGAGCTGACGCTAATGCCCGATCTGGCTGCTGTGAGGATTAAATGCCGTCACATCTCCAAGGGCAGGGCAGGTGACTGTCACGCTGGCATTTGATTAACAACGAGATGCTGCTGGTCAGAGGAGTTTATATTGTGTCCCCCAGTGTGAGGCTTTATCTAAGCTTTTATTTTCTGAAAAACAGACTTTTTCTTTTCATTTTTAAAATCGGAATTGGAAATTTGAAGTTGGAGATAGGAGGCCTCATCTGGAACAGTGTGTGGGCAGCCCCGTTGTGTCTTGATCTGTGGCTGTATTGTGAATTTCTGCTGCCACCTAAACCTGCCTGTGCCTCCAACACTGCTAGAGTTTAGCAAGTGAAAAGCACACGGTGGCGAGACACTTAAATTAGAGTTCAAGGAGGCCCTCAGGCTGAGAGTCATCCTGCAGAGAGGGTGAAGAGTCTTGTGTGTGTTCCAGGAGGTCCCTGTGAGCACGGCAGTGACACTTCTGGGCTTCTCTGAGCAGAGGTGAGGGACCCAGAGCCCTGGTGTCATTGGAACCTGTGGTCTAAAAACTGTCAGGAGTTTCAGTCTTATACACGTAGTTATCCTGTTCTTCCAGCACTATTTATTGAATAGCTGGTGCTGGGAGAACTGATGGATACTTTCCATCTTTTGTATTAACCTAGATGGAGTTGAAATGCATTCTTCTTAGTGAAGTACCATAAGAATGGAAAAGCAAGTATCCAATGTATTCAATACTAATATGAAGCCAGTAGAGGAACTAATACACACCCACACAGGAGAGAAACTCAATTCAATTCAAATCAGAGGGAGGCAGGAGAGGAGAGAGGGGAGGAGAGTGGGAGATTGGTGTGCTCCCACCAAATGGCACACAACAGGGACTTCACCTAACAAATGCAAACATGGTAACCTAATTGTTTGTACCCTTCTATTTATCTGAAGAAAACAAAAAAAGCAGAAACACACACACACAAGTAAAAAAAATAAAAACTATTAGGAGGGAAGACTTCCTTCTAAGGGCTCTGCACTTAGCGCTGTCCCTGTTCTCAACCAGCTGGGGTGGGGGCGGGAGAAGAAAGAGTATGTGGCTGTTTATTTCCAAAGTTGAATTTGTTTTCACTCTCTTGTTCTAGTTGGTTCTTATTTTAGGGGAACCCTCTGATGTCTCTCTCCAGGACTGGAAGGAGGTGTTCACTGCCTGTGGGGGGCAGGGGAACAGCTGGCTGGGGCTGAGTACTGAGAAAGGACCCAGGAAGCTGTGTGTGTGGTGGGCGTGTGGGTGGAGGGCTGGGCTGATCTGCTTGGTTCTGGAAAGCCTGTTGATCTTTCTGGAAATTGTGTTCCTGTGTATTTTGTCTTCAAAAACATCTTCTTGGAATGTGTTGGAAGAGAAGAACTGGGTGGGGGACTTCAAGCTGAGTCCTTTTCTGGGATAAGTGAGGTTCTTTGTGCTCAAAACCCTGGAACAGTCTGGCGAGAGAGGGGATTTGGTGTGGGGTTGGGGAATGGTGTGGGGTATTCACAGGTCTGTTCTTTAGGGCAGATTACACTTGAGCCTCCCCAGAAATTGGTGGAGAGCATTTGCAGCCCTCTGTGGTTTGGAAGATTACGCAGCTATCACAATGCACTGTGTGAGTAGGCCGTGGGAGCTGGATTTAATTTTATGTCTGCTGGGAGATTCTGGCAGCGTGTTTCTGTGGTGCGAAATCATTATTTACAATGAAGCACTTACAGAGAAGTAGTAAAGTTAATGGAGGTTTCAGCAGAATTAGCCTTGTTAAGTTCCCTAGTGACAAAGCCAGCTCCCCTCTCCTGGAGCTGGATCCAGCAGGGAGGCAGTGCGCAGAGCTAGTGGGGTTGGGATGTGGATGAAACATGGGCCCAGAGCAGCCAGCCTGGGCCTCCTGGTCAATAGCTCCTGCGAGGCCATGCTGTGTGTTACCAGCCCCGGCAGCTCCTTGCAGAGTAGATGCTATTAATTCTACTGCCTGACATTGGCACTGGCTGCTGCTGTAAGAAGGTCTGGAGCCTAAGGCTTGCAGGGGTGTAGGGGGAAAGGGTGAGAGGTGAGTCACCCCCATGTTCATGTTCCCTGAAGGGGTGACCGGGCTGCACCATGGGAAGGCAACTCACTCAGGGCCATGTGCTGGGAGATTCTTTGATCAAAATTCTCCTGGGCAAGGTTGCCCTGTCCTGTCCCGGTTCCCTGGGCTGAGGAGTTAGGCAGATATGAGTTTGAATCCAGATTCTTCTGGATGACTTTGAACATGTTGTACAGGTGCTTGAGCTTTATTTTCCTCATCTCTAAAATGGGGACAGCACTCTAGGTTGTGGGGAGGGTTATGCGGCTCACAATGCGGAAAGCACCGAGTACTGGCAGGCACATGTCAGGTCCCGCGGGCTCTTCCCTTTGTGTCTCCCGGCTTCCACCCCCACCTCCACGCTCCGTATTTCCGGGCCAGAGAACGCATGGCTGCATCTCCCAGGCTTTCTCTCCAGGTGGCTTCTTGGCAAGTCCTGCCTGCAGGAGGCCCCAGAGCGGGAGGAGAAGGGAAACTTACTTCGCCCTCACTTTCTTGCTCTCACCCTCCTTCTTCCAGGGGTGTCTCTGCCGCAGCTGTGAGGTGGGTGCTTCCCTCCATGCCCCCAACTCCCAGAACAGAGCCCATCATCTTAGACTCAAGTCTAGGTCACCTCACCTCTTGCCTTCATGACTCCCACCCCCTAAGGGAAGTACTGGCTTTTCATATTACCTAATCCCTGGTCACCTCATTGGGTCCTTCCTGTCCCAGCACCTGTGTTCACAATTTACTGTGCTAACTCTGCTCAGTTTGAAGGACCTTTCATGGCTTCTGTGTCCCTGGTTGGACCATGCCTGATGCAGCGGAACCAGGTTAATCCTGTCCACAGCAGGACCTTGGAATCAGGGTGAGGTCTGTGTGCCTGGCTCCACCCCTTACTTGCTGTGTGGCCTGAGCCTCCATGTTTGCATCTATAAAGTGGGAGTGAAAATAGACTGGATTTCACAGTGTTGTTGGGAGGATTTT
Organism: Galagoides demidoff; assembly: GCA_963574575.1. Taxonomy (NCBI): domain Eukaryota; kingdom Metazoa; phylum Chordata; class Mammalia; order Primates; family Galagidae; genus Galagoides; species Galagoides demidoff. The sequence continues at coordinate 1,303 of CAUYQV010174474.1, read as the reverse complement.
AAAAGAAAACAGGAGAAGTAAAAACCCTAACACAGTAGGTCGGTGAGCCTTAACACACATGAAGGAGCGAGGGTACGCTTCTACAAGTATTTGTGGCTTTTTCAGGTTGGCCCAGGAGTATTTCAGATGCCGCAAACAAAGGTGAGTGAGGTGGTGGGCCCAGGCCTGAGTATCTGTGGGCAGCCAGGAGCTGTGGGGACAGGGGCAGCCATACTGCCTCCTTCCAGAGTAGCTCAGCTCTGCAGCTAAGCACCGGGGCCAGGCCTGTCCTGGGGTCCCCGGGGGCTGTGGCTTTTTCTCCAAGTCTCCAGAGCTCAGGTCAGTGAGGAGAAAGGTCAGTGCCTCAGCCTGAAGACTCTCTGGTAGTGTGGCTATTAAAAACTACTTAGTCATCCATTTTGCCTAATTAGTTAATGACCTAACATCAATCTATAATGTTATTTTCTGCTCAGAACAATACTCATAGGATTTGGAGAGCTAGAATATTTAACTGCGGCTCAATGGCTAAAGTTTCTAGCCTTGCTTGCTCTGACCCTCCAGTGGGGATCGGTGGCATTGGCCTTGCTGGGGGTTAGCTGGGAGTTGCAGGGCCTGGGAGCCAATTAATTTGCCATCCTTCAGGCCCCTGTGGAGCACCAGGTGAGCATCTCCTTTGGAAATGGCCTTCCTTAGTTTTTCATTTCTGGGAGAAGAGTCACACAGAGCAAAGTGAGATTCTGCAAACCTTGGAAGGGTCTGAACCAACAGAAGCAACTTGTATTCTAAGCAGGTAACTTGGATGGTATAGACCTGCCTACCTGGCTACCCTCTGGGGGGCCCTGCCCTTCCTCAGGAAGTCCTGGAGAGCTGGAGCTGGGGACCATGGGTTCAGCGTAGTCCTCTAGGCCCAGAGCACAAGGCACCTGCCTACCCCGTGCCGTCATCATTGGGAGCCACCACCTCATGTGCATCTTCCTTTCAGATAGGGCAGCTCCCAGGGGGCCCCTTTCTGCCCCTAGCCTTTGTCCACTTTACTCCTCTTTCTGGAAACACCCTTCCTCTCTATGACTCCAGGTCCTATTTGTTCTTTTTTTTTTTTTTTTGAGACAGAGCCTCAAGCTATCCCCCTGGGTAGTGTGCCATGGCATCACAGCTCGTAGCAACCTCCAACTCCTGGGCTCAAGCAAGTCTCCTGCCTCTGCCTTCCAAGTAGCTGGGACCACAGGCGCCCGCCACAACACCCGGCCATTTTTTGGTTGCAGCCATCATTGTTGTTTGGCGGGCCTGGGCTGGGGATTCGAACCCGCCACCTTAGGTGTACGTG
>CAUYQV010174473.1:0-38535 GCA_963574575.1 Galagoides demidoff | reverse complement strand
CCCAAGATGATAATTTCAAAAAATAGGGTCACAAGTCAAAATGGTGTTCTCTTTTTTGTTTTGGTGGAAATGGGGAGCAAGGTGGTTTCTTGTCTGAAATCTAGAATCCATGATTTGCAAATGTAAGGTAGATTTTCAATTATGTGTTCCACCTCTGGAAACTGACCCTGCAAAGCACGGAGGTAAAGGCCAAGGGTTTGAAAGGAAGACCAAGGCAGAGGGTTCCTGGCAGTGCAGGTGGATCATCTACCAGGCCCGCGGGAAAGGGTCTCTGTGCTGCCCTGCTGACTCTCATCTGTGAGGCCCTGAGCATCCTTTGGGAGAACGTCACTGACCGCTTTAAAAGTGCAGCTAATCCTGGCAGTTTTGGAGCTGGACCATTTTGGATGTGAATCCTGCTCCCATGGTTTGCCAGTGCTGTGATCTTAGATGAGGTACTTTCCGATTTCTCATTAAAAATAGGGGTAGTAATACTGAGTCTGTGGGACTCCCTAAAGGATTGATGTGATGAGTGTAGGGCTGGTACAAAGCGGTCAGGTTATCGTGATGACCGTGCCTATGAATGAGGTTCCCACATCCCTCCCTTTCCATTTCATAGTTGAGATTAACAGTGGCTCATTTTGGTCTTTTCTAAATACATTGGACCTGGGGTTTGAGAGTCGGTAAGGAGGTGATGTAATTTAAAGCCAAAGTATTTGCTACTGAGAGAGGGAGGAGCTGTCAGTTCTCTGGGGGATGTGGGATATGGAGCAGAGCATTGGTAGAGGGGCCAAAGCCAACACCCCTGGCAAGGTCCAAAGGCAAAGCATCCTTCCTGCAAAGGAAACAGTCACCAAGCCAGCCCCAAGAAGTCACAGCCATTCAACAGCGTTTATTGGGCACCTGCTATGTACCAGGATCTGTTTTCAGAAAGAAAGAAAGACACAGTCTCTACTTTGAAACAGCTTATACTCCAGGAGGAGCGAGTGAATCCTCTGTCCTGGTCCAAATAAATAAACAAACAGACAGACAGATACATTTTTAAACTGTCACAGATTCTGGGAAGAAAGCCATTTGAAACAATCCCAGATCCCTTTCATCTCAGGAACATCCTATCTGTTGGAGAGTCATAAGAAGATTGAATTTAAGAGTCAAAACTGAGTTTGAATTCTGGCTCTGCTAAGGAGGCTTTGGACAAGACAATCAACTTCTCTGAAACCGTTTTTTCTCCTTAATGGGGGAGGGATGGTTTTATCTACTCTTGCTGGGTTGCTCGGAGGACTAGTTAAGATGGTATGTAAAACAGCCAAGTGTATAGTAAAGGGGGAATAAATATCAGGTGAATCAGAACTAGGACAAGAACTGCTGATCCCTAAAATAGTATCTGGTATAATAATCCTACTTTAAAAAGCGACACTCTGAAATACTAGATTCTCAAAGGTTACTGTCAAACACCAGCTGGAAGTATACGTGGCCAGGGCTGGGGAGTAAGAGACCTGGTGCTTTCTGAAAGACCCGAGGTGGCTGCTACCCACAGATAAAAGCTTCCCAAGGAAAGCTGGTTATTCTGCGGAAGTGTATTTAGGAGCCCATTTCTTTCTCTAGGCAAATGCCATGTTTAAGGACTCTTTCTCTATTTATGATTAACAATGACTCAATTCGCCTAGAATGGCTGCTACAAATATCAGACTTAATTAAATACTTTTCAGGGAGAAATTGAAAGTGAGAACAGGTCATTATGGCCTTCCCCATTATTTCAGGCCTTCCTCCTTCACCCTTTTCAATACTAAAAACAAATGGCTTCCTTTACGGCTGAAGTTGAGCATCTTTGGAAATACAAGCTGAGGTGAGGGTGCAAAGCCAAAGACACAAACTCTGAAGGATGATAATGGAAAGAGCAAAACACTTCGAGGACAGATACACAGACAGAAATAAGTTAGCCTTCAGCACATGAGCGAGAGGGGAGGAGAGAGTGAGCAGAATGGTTAAGAGACAAGCTGTAGCGTGTCAATGGCCTGGAGGTCAGTGTGCGCACCCAGCATACAGACGTCCACGGGAGGACCATGTGTTTGGAAGGGAAGCTCTGCAGAGAGCAGACAAAAAAACAAATACAGTCTACTTGTGAGAAGGTACCTATTTGGGTAAATTAAATACCCTAAACGTTCGATTTTTAAAAAGCAAATTTGGTTGGGGGCTTAAAATAGAATTAAGTCACGCCTCCAAAATAAGAACTTCCAGCCGAGCCTCCCTGCAGCTAAGCATTTGTTACTACATTCGGGACAGGGGACGCATCACCCTCTTGAGTGGCAGGTGTTGACAATCACAGTTCTCCCAACTTGGAACAAAGCTCCCAGAAAGCACAGAAGCTTCCCAATGAGATCCTGCCTCCTGAGAGTTTTTGAAGCTTAAAAATGTGGTGTACATGACAAGAGATGAAGGTATTGCAATGGGCTGCTCATTTTTCTTTCCGTGATCGTCATGAAAATATGGCATCGTTCTTTAACAACCGTGGACTCTGGGAGCTCTAATTCTTCTAAAAATGGCAGGTGGTGGGGCGATCGCATTAAAAAAGAAAAGAGAAAAAAAAAAAAAAGAAAAACACCCACAGGCAAGTTGAACTTGTTGATAGCACAGCGAGATCAATGGAATTTCTGAAGTCTGAGAAGATACAGTTTTGTTCTGAGATTTGGATAGTTTTGTAAGTACGATTATGAACTCTCTGACCTTCCTAATGAGGAACCAAAAGGATAATGATGTTCTTGGTGATTAAAAGAGGAGCAAGGAAATCTAATTAGAGGATGTATGCGTTACACTTGTTGGTGAAACATAAACCTATTTTCAGCAGTGCCAGCTGATGAAGGCGCATCGTTTCCCTTCAAAGGGAACTTTTTCCTCCATTGTCTTTAATTACAGTGGAAAACGTGGCACTGTGTTGTTTTACAAGTGAGATTAGCCGGGCTTTGCAGCCACTGCGACTAACAGCAGATGAAGAGGCAGACGCAGGAACCATCTTTGTTTTGTTCTTTTTAAACACTCCCTGTTTTGTGCTTACCACGAAAACAAAAGCTTAAGAAGTTAATATCAGAAGTTAATTCAAATCTGTCAGCATGTCACAAACCCGAAAGAGACAAGACTGAAGTCTGTGCCGAACCCTGGGCTCTGGTGTCTCTGCTGACATCAGCACACACCCTTGAATGCTCTGTGTTAAATTCTAAGAGCTCAGGCTAATAGCCAGATGTCAGTGATTCAGAGAGAGGAGGGTGGGGTGCGCGTGCACGACAAGGAACCTCATCAGGAATGAAATGGGAAACGTCTGCATATTTTTTCCTCTAATATGTTGACATTTTGCAGGTTGGGGAAAATATACAAATGATTACTCTGCTGTCATCAGCCAAAAGCAAGGCTGTTTCTCTCCAGCTCATTCCCTCCCACCTGGATTTAAATGGTGGATTTGAAAAATCAAAACCACACACGTTATCAGCAGGAAGTGGCCGCGTGCGTGCAGCTTTTGATGTCGTGGCAAGAAGAAATCAGGGGATGGACATCTTCCTAAACAGTGAATCAGAATGTCTGATACAGTCTCCTCGCAAGAAAGACAGGGGTGTGCCCTAAATTTCAAATTAGACTCGGACATAGGAAAGGCTGGAATGAAAGGGAAAGACAGAGAAATAGCAATTTGGCTTCCTTGAGGGGAGAGGACTATAAGTCCTTTTGAATATTTGGCTTTGTTAGTGGAAAGTCCCCGTGGACTAGAAGGTATTGTTAATTCCACACACATTTACTCAGCCACAACCATCACAAGATACAGTATTATGTCCTCTAAGTGCAGAAACAAAATACAAGCCTCAGGGTAAGCCAGCATGAGAGCCCAAAAGATGAAGGATTGATTCTTCACTGGGGTTCACAAATCCTCTACAAATGGGGTACCATTGAGCAGAGCCTGGAAGGGGAGGTACAACTTTATCAGGCAGAGAAGAGGGCAAAAATCTCTATCTGTGACCCTCCAGCCCACTTAAAGAGATGGTGTACAAATGGGTTAGGAAGAAACTTGGGGTTAAAGTCAGACATTGGGGGGAAGCCTGGTATTGCCACTTCTGTCTATGCTGGGATTCTTCCCGAATTGGGACAGTTGGGGAGGATCAGTCACATCATTTACACTCTCTGAGGTCTAGACTCTTCTGTGAAATGGAAATATTATCTCAAAGGACTCTTGGGTGTCGAAAGTCATGTGTGGCTGATTATTAATAGCTGGTGGCATCTTTATTCCTCTAGGATTGCACTTAGCATATTTTATTGCAATTACTGTTTGTAATTTGCAAATTATTGTTTGTAGATCTGAAATGCTATTTGTCCTAGTCCCTTAGTCCTTAGTATAATTCCTTGCATACAGTAGGTGTGAAACAAATGTGTGTTACCTAGATGATGGATGGGTGCAGAGTGGAAAGGCATGGTCGAAGACTTGGATGTATGAAGGCATCCTGGACATGGGACAGCCTGGTGGAAGCAGGGAGGCTAGAAAGGAAGGCTGGCCTCACAGGGAGAATGGCCTTAATGCCATGTTGCTCTGGTAGGAAGAAGTCTTCAGGAACTGAAAGGACAAGGTCTCTTCTGAGTTTTGGAAATGTCACTTGGTCCTGCTGTGGCACGCAGAGTGGATAAGGATTATAAGGGAGGGATCTTGGCTGTCCAGGTGAGGTACACGCCATAGTCAGGAGACAGGTCTGCTTGCTGAGGCTCATTGGCTCACAGAAGTAAGGGGAGAGAGAGGAAGAGGTCACCGATGGCCACAGAGATTCCTGTGAGAGGGCGCAGGTGACAGGTGAGGTGCACACACACAGGAGGGCGGGAGGTTCCCAGGACAAAAGTCTGTGTTTGAGATCCCCATGGACTACCAGAGGTTGGGGGGAGGGAGTGGTTTGTAGCTCAGAATCCAAGGGACAGCTAGAGGTTCCGGAGCTATCAAACTGGTGCGCAGAGGCTTTGATGTGTGAAGAGAAGCCACTTAAAAAGCACATTCTTGGGACCTTCCCTAGAGATTTGGTTTTAATGAGACTGGGCAAGTCTCATGAATCTGCATGTCGGAAGCACCCTGCCTAAGACAACAACAGGCCAAGGCTTACTGCTTTGCATGATGCTTGGAGATACAGAGGGGCCCTTTTCCTCTCCTTGTAACTCTACTTCCTGGAGAGACTGCTGGGGCAGGTGGCAAAGGAGCTAGAAGAGAATGGAGATAGGAAAGTAAGAAGAAAGTCACCATCTGGCTAGATCAGAGAAGCTGGAAGTGGGGCACTGGGAGCTGCCAGAGAACCTGACACCAACAGGAGGCTGGGTGTTAGAGAGAGACGTGGCAGTAAGCTGAGGCTTTAGTGGGCCCGAAGAAATGGTGACCACAAGACTGGCTCTCCCTTTCAGAAGTATGGGGGTGAAGGGACGAGAAGTCAAGACCTGGTGCATGAAGGGCATTCTGGGAAACATCCTTGGATCCCTTGTGCCCACCCTTCATGACCCAGCCAGAGCCCCTGGGGAAAGCACTGGTGTTTAGGACACCTTGATAAAGGAACAGCAGATGAAGGAGGAGGCGGTGTTGTGGGAGGTGGGTACAAAGGCAGGGTGGGGAAGACACTGTCCCTGGGAATGGGTGTGGTGGGGCACAGGGAGGCCAGCAATGCACCAAATAAGAGCAGCTGGTCCGTGCAGGCTCTGGCTGGAGGGGCTCAGGTTTGCAGAACCTCTGACAGGTATATTTATTTTAGAAGAATGGTCATTAGCAAAAGAAAACACAGCCCTGTCCTCCTGGCTTCCAGGAGCCACTGAGGTGGGCTATGGCCCTGGCTGCTCGGAGGAGGCTAAGCCTTTGCCTCGGGAAAAACTCAGAGCCCAGATGTTGCCTTAACTGGAGAATTTTGCCATTTTCATTTGTAATGACAAGAATCCTGTGAATTGTCCCTACGCCTGATGCTTAACTCTTAATGTAACTAATTTGTGTCGCTCCAATTTCACAGATAAAATGTGAGAAATCTGTTTTTCTCTCTGAAGCATCCCCCCTCCTTTTTGGCTTTGTTTGCGTTCTCTGTCCCTTTCCCCTGCCAGTTTCAGTAATCCAGGCGTTTATATGCCTCATTAAGCTCATCGCGCTCTGCAGCGCAGGGTGTAATCAAGTCCAGAATCTTCCCTCTCTATCCGCTAAGGACAGGAGGATGGGGCCCTTTGCTCAAGACCCAGAGGAGGTGATGTGGATTGGCCAGTTGGGAGAGAGTGAGTGACCTCTCCTGGGGACAGAGCCAGCAAGCTGAACCCCAAAGTCTTCCCAGTGCCAGTGCTCCAGGTGGGCCTTCTGATGGCTGTGTCCACTCCACAAAGCTCACAGAACCTCAGGGAAGGCTGCTTTTCACAGCGCAGGGCACTTGCCGCCATGTCCAAGGTCACCAATGATTGCTTTTGGAGACCTGCCCCTTACCCTATCATGCTACTGTTCCCCAATTCAGAACAGAGACTTAGATTCGTTTTTTCATATTTTGATCAATACTTTATTTCTGTCATGTTCACTTCCACTATTCATGTTTTTAGGGCAAAATTATGCTGTTCACTTTAAATAAACCTTTACAAGTAAGGAAGGGCAGTGTCCACCACACTGTCCTGAGCTCCACACTCCCTCCGGCAATTTCTAGCCCTTGCAGTTGACCAGGGCCAAGGCAAGTGGGGGGTCTAAACTGCTCCTCTGGGTTAAAGTCTGCCCTAGGAACCACCCTGGCTTTGTGCCTCTGTGAGGGGAAGGCAAGTGGTGTGAGAGGAAGCAGCCTTTCCCCTCGAGGCCAACTACGGGTTCATCTCTGCAGATCACGGCCCCCCATGCTGCCTCTCACGTGTTTCCTAATCACTGGCTGTTCCATCCCACTCACCCGCCCATTGTCTCCATGCTCTTTGTCTTCTGCATTCTTTTGAAATCGCTTTTATTCCATTTCCCTTTGTTCTTTGCATGTAGGAATGGAAAGTTCTGAAAGGGGGATGTGTGAGAGCGGCATGCTGTGACAGGGGCGCAGGGCAGAGGCACAGGGGCACTCTCCAGAGGGTAAACACGACATATGCCTGAATGTGGGGTGGGCCTGTTTGGGAAATATGAGTCAGAGGTTGCAAATGAAAAAATTTCCTCTAAAAGAATGAGCTCAGAGGTAGATGGAAGAGTAAGAAATTTGGTGCGGATGGATCTGAACAGACTAACTGTTGATGTGAGGATTTATTCAAAAGGCTGCCTATGGATAACTATGATGGTTTGCCAAGTATTATGAGTTGGACTGAAAAAGAAGGGAAGCACTCAGGCCCTGGAATCCAAGTGCACATAGGTTCAAATCTCAGCTCAAGCATTTGGAAGCCAGTGGGATCTGAGCTATGCGCCCAACTTCTCAATTTCCTCATGTGTGAAATCAGGATAAATATAGTACTGACTTCATACAGTCACCAGGGGAGAGGGAAGGCATGAAGCACTTAGCCTGGCGGCCCTGTACTGTAAATGACTGGTAATTACTAGTCAAATTATGGGGGCATTGGGTGTTAGGAAGAGCATGCATGGCCAGCAAGAAGGGCAGGTCAGGTGGACACTGGCACTCTGATCTTGGGCTGAAGCTACTGCCACTCAGTCAGTCATCACAGTATTGGTACCCATTGTGGGCACCATGGAATATATCTTCTCAAAAATTCCTTCACTAATAAACAACCAAGCCCCAGTGAGATTCAGCCAGCAAGCAGCACAGCCTGGCCTCAAAGGCTACGAGACACAACATCCCTTATTCTGTCCCATCACGTCTCAGTTCCTGATGGCTGACCTTCCGGCATTATTAACACCACCTTTCCACCTTTCCATCTCCATGTGTGTCCACTGCTCATTCACCACACTTTGGCTGACCAGCAGCTGTGTGTGGATCCCTGTAAAAGGTCCCAGGGATCAAAGAAGACTCAATCCCTACATTCATGGAGCTCACTGGCGAAAGAGGAAGAATCACTTTCATGAAGCCAACTAAATCAATTGAACCAAAGCAACACTGCAATGAGAAGGGAAGGTCTATAGAAACCAGGGTTCCATCTGTGGAGTCACTGCTGTCTTTTTATCATTCGGGGCAGTGTCTGGGCATAAATGCATATTTGTTAAATGCTCATCTGTGAGTGTGGCAGCCAGAAGCAAGGTGTGAGAGGATGTGTAGCAGGTGTCTTATCTCCTCTGAGCGGTCAGGAGAGGTTTCCTGCACGAAGAGATACTGAAAGGTGAGTGGATGCTAACTGGGTGAGGTGAGATAGGGAGAATTAGGGGTGGGTGGTGTGGTCTCAGGGCACTTCGGAGCAAAAGAAGGCAGTCCTGCTGATTGTGGTAGGGATAGGATGGGCCACATCACAGTGAGTGCTGTCTGGTGCCGGTAGGAATCAGACTCCCTGGTGTGTACATTGATGACTATTATCTTACTGATAATCCATGACACTCTTATGTCAGTGGGATGGGGAAAGCCATCTCATTTATCTGAGTCCACAGTCTTTGAGGCCTACAGTCGTTGTTGACAAAGTCACACATATGAACATAGCTTTTATGGGACTACTTACATGGAGGCCCTTATCCAATCCTCTCACCAGCCCTTCCAGGCAGGTGTAAATAGGGCATTGGCATATGGAACGAAAGGAAGCTCAGCAACATTATGTGACTGACGTGTGGTTGAACTGGGATGTGAATCTGTCTTTGCTATAGAGTCAGTAGATTCTCTCCTAGCAAACTTGTATGTTGAAGCCGTAACCCCCAGTATGGCTGTATTCAGAGGGAGAGACTCTAAGGAGATAAGTAAAGTTAAATGAGGTCATAAGAGCATATAGTTCCTATATAGTTCATGCCTTCAACAGAAGAGACATCAGACTCCTCTCATCCTTTCACCCTTTGAACACTCAGGGGAAAGGCCATTTGAGGACAGAGCAGCTATCTACAGCCAGGAAGTTGGCCTTCACCAGACTGAATTGGCCAAGCCTGGCTCTTGTACTCCCAGCCTTCAGAACTGTGAGATAACATAAATGTCTATTGTTTAAGTAATCCAATCTGTGGTATCCGGCAATGGCACCCTGAGTATACGCTGAGCCAGTCTGGGTGTACACTGCTGTCATTATCTGCTATGACACATTTCTTTCCTTGGGTGATGGGGTTGTCAGTCCTAGGCCCTTCTACCGACCATATTCCTTGCCACTGGCAGCCTCGATACCCACAGGGGTAATAGCAGGTCAGTGGCAGGGTGGTGCCTTATCCCACCCTCTCCTCCCAGTTTTATTAAGACCAGGGAATCAGTGTTCCCAGGCATCAAGACATGGGCAGGGCTGTACGTTTGTGAGTGTCCTGGGTCAGGAGCGATGATTTCAGGTCTATAAAATCAGTAGAGCTGATTCCGGGTCTATAAAATTCACATGTCATCACTTTGCATGTGACTGAGATTGACATCTTATGACAATAGGGCTAGGTGTCTTCTCTCTGTGGCAGCAGAGCTGAGTACCTGATGCTGCTTCCCCTAGATGTCTGAGAAAGAGTGTGTGTCTGCGCGCATGCGCACGCTTACAGGCTGGGCAAATCCTCCAGTTCCTGGGTCTCCTCCAATGATCCAGTGTCTATTATTAGCTACGTGGACTTCAGTGTTATCCAAGCTCTTTGGTCCTCCTCCTACTTATCTAGAAAATGGGGTTAATAACCTGCCTTGCACAGCATGACACAAGCCTAGAAACCAGTAACTATTTGGTAAATAGTAGACATTGCCATTATGAATAACGATCCCATGCACTTCTATCTTAAAGTTCTAGAACTAATCATTAGCCCTCTTTGCCTTGGGCTAAAAGAATAAAACATTCATACTAGGGTGACTTCTCCACGGAGACATTCATCTAATAATCCATTTGGTCTCTGGGCCGGCTTGCTCCTGGTGTTGCTGTGTGCAGAAATAGCAGAATGCTCATTCTTTTTAGTAGAAGTTTATTGTTTTGGGAGCAAAATCCCCTTACCCTGAAATCTATAACTGAGCATGTGAAAGGCATCATCTTCTACATGCTTGCTACCTAAACTGTGCAAACCCGGCCCCTTGAGGTCTATTGACTATAGAGAGATAAATCAGGGAGGTGAAGCAGGCACACCTATCTTTGAAGTAGCAGAAATTCAAAAGCACAGGCATTCAGGCAGGCAGAGGAAGGAAGGAACATGCTGTACCCACCTGCCACTGCTGATGAGGGGCTTATTTCTAAGACACACACAGCACAATGCACACACAATGCAGAGAGGAAACAAAAGACATAGATCACACATTTCAGATGGTTGGTGGACAAAGTTTAGTTAATGTCAGTGCTGAAGCTTGCTCAGGGTCTGAGGTGCACGTGGAAAAGGGGCTACCTGTGCATCCTACTCCTCAAATGCTGCCCTCCAACCAACCCTCAGCAACTAAACAAACACACACACAAAATATCACAATAAGCTGGGCCCTGTGTGAGACATTGCACAAGGACAGGACGTGGCAGTTATGGGAAGCTGGAGTGGGGGAGAGCTGAGGGCTTCACAGGGTCCCATCGTGGCCCCTGGGATCTCTATAGGGGTGAGAGAGACCTTCGGAGAGGGTCTGCTGCTCTCACTTTGGATAGAACCGTCATCTGATGAGGACTCAGACTGCTGCTCTGTTCTTCCGATGAATGAGAAGGCCACATGCGCTCAACATGGGAAGTACAATGGCAGCAGTTGACTTGGCTTAAACTTACATATAACCCCAAGAATCATAGACCCTTATGACAGAAGGTTGAAATTATGTGTCCCCAGAGAACTTTGGATGGTACTACAATTGATCTGACCCATGGTCCTAGCATTTTTGTGCAACCACCATTCAGTTTAATCCTGAAATTGGTTTATTCCTTTTGTAAGGGCAAACCTCAATGACCAGGAGATAGCCACGCCCTTGTAAGCATCACTGTGTCACATGCTAGGTAAAGGACAGGGAGAAGTACTTCTTGAAGGGTGGTAGGTTGAGCAGGATGGACAAGGCCAAGCAGTTGGAGCCTTCCTCCCTCCAAGGTCCCCCCAACTCCCGTAGGTGACTGAGCCCACTGCATCCAGGGCCTCCTGCACTCACCATACAATGTGATGCTGGCATTGGTGTTCCCAAGCTTGTTTGTGGCCACGCAAGTGTAGTTTCCATAATCTTTTTCTGAAACATTGAAGAAGGTCAGCGTGGACATGTGGCCTTTATTCTCAATCCTCATTCCGTCCAGGCCAGTGGCTAACCTGCAACAGAGAAGGTGCTGAGGGTCCGGGTCTGCTCACAGGCTAAGGCTGCAAACGGAAGATACTGAGAAAATCCAGAGACAGTACAGTCTAATTCTGCAGGAACCCCCTCCTCACAAACCCAGTCTGCAAACTCAAACAGCAAACATCACAACCTCCCTCAGGAAGAGGAAGGAAAGAACTGTGGTGCCCGACAGACTACATTTCCTGACTTGTAGGCATCGAAGACAGACATGTCTACATGAATTTCAGGTCCTGATCAAGGTCAATTCATTTTGTCCACTTCCCACCTTCCTCCATTTTTAAAAAATTCTGGATCTGAAAGGATCCTCTGTTAGAAAGGAGGCTGCCCTGGATTTTTGTCTTGTCATCTTTCCCTTTCACTTCATCCTCCACCTGAGGAGACTGATCCCTCAGAGGCCCCTAAGTCCCCTAAGTGTCAAGGTACCTGGTGTCTTCCTTGAACCACTGGAATTCAGCCATGGGGACCGCAGAGGCTTCACAGCTCAGGATACCCTTCTGACCAACTGAAACACCAGTGTTCTTGGCTCTTGATATGTATGGAGGATCTGTAGGGGAGGGGAGAATCCCAACACAGAGGGTGATTCCATGAAAGAGAATAAAGACACAGTCATTTGCTGTGTAAACAGAGTTCTTGTGACAACCTTCTGTCCCAGGAAAATGACTATTTAATAGAAGCTGCCTGAAGATACTGCATTCATTCTAACTTCTTCTCCAGGCCTTGAAACCAGTTCAATTTTATCCACTCAGTGGAAGCTCTGACAGTCTCAGGAAGACTCCAGGGACACAGGCCATGGAGGCAACCATAGGGCAAAGCAAGCTGATGGTGCTTTCCTGTTGGTAGCATGTGGTTCATTGCCATCTTGTCCCCTTGGTCCCACACCCACTCCTCCCCTGGAAGGCCCTGGCTGCAGGTCCACTCACAGTTTACAGTGATTTTTACTTTCCGCACATCAGGTGCGGCCACGTCGTTCAAGGCGCTGCATTCATACTCCCCAGACTGGTCACGTTTGATGTCCGAGATTTCCAGGTATTCATCCTCACTTACAAAGCCCTGGCCTTCTGGGGAGAAAGAAACAGAGATAAAACAATAAGAAACTGTGAGACCTGGGTCAGGCTTCGGGGAGAGGAGTAGGGAAAGCCACAGTAATGGGATTTGACTAGCACGGGTGCCATGTTGGCCCATCAGCATGGCAACTGAAGATGGAGATTCTCTGTTGGGTCAAGTATTTTTGACCACATTGCTTTGACATTTGTAGACCATTTGATAAGAAAGACATATCAAGGCCGGGCAAATTGACTCACACCTGTAATCCTAGCCCTCTGGGAAGCCACAGCAAGAGGAGCTCTTGAGCTCAGGAACTCCCTGCAGGAATTCCCTCCTCGCACACCACAGTACAGTTTAATCCTGCAGGAACTTCGTCCTTCACTTACTCAGGTGAATTGGGGCAGGAGTTTAACACTAGCCTGAGCAAGACCTCATCTCTACTAAAAATAGAAAAACTATCCAGGTATTGTGGCAGGCGCCTGTAGTCCCACCTATTTGGGAGGCTGAGGTAAGTGGATCGTTTGAGCCCAAGACTTTGAGGTTGCTGTGAGCTATGATGATGCCATGGCACTCTACCCAGGGTGACAGAGTGAGACTCGATCTCCCCCCGCCTTTTTTTTTTTTTGAGACAATTATTTTTTCTTATGTGGTTAGTATGAGGATTAACTAAGTACATGATAAATATTTGAGAGTATTAATAAGTCTTAACATTTTAAAAACAAATTGTCATGATCAATAATAAAACATAAAATAACTTCAGGGTATGTTACTATGAATCATGTTATAATTTTTCACTATGTACAAACACGTTTATATACAAAATACATCCCAGAGACTCTAAACCTCATACCTATGGACTTGGCCTTGGTTCCAGGAAGTAGCTACTTTGTAAGACAAAAAAAAATAAGCATTCTATAGTTTAATATAAGTAAATGCAAAGTTGTTGGTTCAATTTCAACCTGTGGTAGAGAAGATGGAGAGGACAATGCGGGAAGGACCTCGCAGCTGCTATTTCATAGATGCTCGGTAAATATTTGCCAACACAAGATAAAAGCCACAGCCCCACATGCTGCATCTGCAGTGTCTAGAACAGCCTCATGGCTTTACTGTCTGACTTTGTGGAGTACTCGGGAGGATTCAAACTTTGGTACTTATGAAACTTAAAATTCTGGAGCTTCGAACTCTGCTTTACCATCAAGCTACCAGTCCTTGCGTTTGCAACGATCTGACCCCTCTACTTTATCCTGTATCCCACTCCCTGGGGTTCGGAGCAGAGAGAACAGATCCTCTCTCTTCAAACACAAATGTTCTGAGTCTGTCAAGACACTCAGCTCCTATGAAGACCAAGATGAAGGCAAAGCCATCTGCCGCCTTCTTTCTTTCTTTCCCTTCTTCCTTCCTTTGGCAAGATCATAGTTCGCTCTGCAGCTTTCAACTCTTGGACTCAAGCAATCTTCACACTTCAGCCTCTCAAATTGCTAGAATTATAGGTGTGTGTCACCACACCTGGCCCATCTGTGTTTCTTACAGGTCTGTTATATTTTTTATGCTCTATGTGTTAGAGCCGAATTAGTTTTCCGAACAGTAAAAATTACAATATTACCCACAACCCTTTGGAATCGTAACTTGATCCAATGGTTCCTCTTTCAACCAAGTCTGGGTCCACTGCTGGTGTGGAGCAGGAAGGTCTGTGGGGGTTAGCCAAGGCACCCTGACTGTGTCCCAGGTCCAAGCCTTGGGGAGCTTCCACCCTACCCTGCCCATTTCTGTATCATGTACTTTCTGGATCTCACTGCCTTCCCTACCTCTATCCCCACCCAGAATGTACCGTCAGTGTCTAGATGCTGGTTACCAACCTACTATAGAAATAAGTCACCTCAAATCAGCACCACTCTGGTAGGCCAATCTCATACAATTCCATGGAAGAAATACAGGTTTGGCCAGGGAGGGGAGTTCACTTGAAAGGCTGCCTTCCTGGAACCCAGGCCAAGTCCATAGGTGTGAGGTTCAGAGTCGCTGGGAAGTCTAGCTGAACCCGTGTGAGGAGTAAGTGAAGGGTGCGGCATGGAGGAGCCCCTGAAGGGGAGAAATGGGACAACAGCCCCCACATTCCCTGCTAGGGATTGCAGTCTCTCTCCTGACTGGTGTTGCTGGCTTCAGATGGATGCAGGGATCAGAGGGGACACTCAGGAGCACAGGTGTCCTGGGGCCTGGAATGGAGACACATGTATAGGGGCCTCAGGGTGGCACTGCTGGATCAGAGCCCGCTACCCCATCAGACACAACCATCCAGGCTCTTTCATATCCTAACTCCTCAAGTTTCATTAGGCAAAGGCAAACACCTCCTCATTCTTTTCTCTTTGTCTCTCTTAGACTTACAGAATATCACAATTGAAGGGGATTCTGAGATGATTTATTCTAGGAAATTTAACGAGCAAAAAGTGCCAGTTGACCAGTTTAAAGATTACTCAGAAATGAAGTCAAACGTGTTGAAGAGTAGGTGTGGTAGGAGGGGAAGCCTGGCCGCCTTCTCTGATGACTGCGTTCTTTTTTCAATGTGCCCTGTAGCAGACTGGCCACCAGTGGTCACACTGCTCTGAACACTTCCCCAAACAATCCACAACCTGATGAGGGCCCAGCAGGGGTTTTGGGCAGGGTGTCTGTTCCCTTTACCCGGGGGAGAACAAGAAAGCTCATGCTGCATGTGGACACCAGCCAGATGTCCTGACAGCCCCTGATGAACGAATACCATCTAACTTTGAAGCCCAGACTTGCACAGAGGGTGACATGGCATCAAAGAGGGCAAAGACCCCCTATTAGAACAGATCATGCACCTTCCAGGGGCCCAGACCACTAGCCACTCTCTGGAATGCAGAGATTTCTTTTCACTATCTGTAATGCTGTTTTTATGGGACAGTTATGTGACAGCAAAAAAGGGAGAAAAAGTGTGTTTCATGTTACATGGGGATCATTATGATAATACTACCACATTAAGTGACAGAATGAATTTTGTCAAGTTTGTTCAATAAAGTAAGAGCTTCTCTTATTTTAATTTGCATATAAATTCCACAGGGATTTTTTTTAAAATATCAATTCTAATTCAGTCGGCCTGGACTGGGGTCTGGGTTTCTAGCAGGTGCTCAGGTGCTGGTTCCACTACAGGAGGGACTGGGCCAGGCCCACACTCTGAGGAGTGAAGCCCCGGACTCCACTTAGGCTGCATGGGGGTTCACCCCACTCACATACTAGTAACATACCCAGATCTCTGAAGTGGCCAGCTGGTTAAGCAGATATAACTGAGTGCCCCTCCAGCTAGAGCCCTGTGGTGTCTGCATCCCTATAGACACTAGTTTGGGAGTGTGAGGTTCAGTAGGATACACTGAAGCTGAGAATCAGGACCTTGGGGATTCCTTTCCCATTCACTCCTACGATCATCCTACAAAATGTGAATGTCCCCAAAAGGGTTCTTTGCTGAGAAATGAGAAGAAGATGTAGAAACTCTTTTTCTCTTTTTTTTTCTAATTTTTTTTTATCTGATTTTATTTATTTTTTAAATTAAGTCATTCATACATAGATCTTAAATATACATTTATGCCATTATAGGATTCAATGTGTTGATGATTTGTACAAATTGGAATGCTTACATTCTACTAAGCAACATAGCCTTCACCACTTTTACCCAATTACAAGATTCAGACATTTATGCTCTACACCTGATAGATCCAACATAGATTCCTCTTCTTCTTGGGCTCAGCAAATGAGATTTAGATGCTATTTTCTTTTCTTTTCTTTCTTTTTTTTTGAGACAGAGTCTCATTCTGATGGCCTGGGTAGAGTGCCACGACATTGTGGCGTCATTACAGCTCACAGCAACCTGAAATTCTTGACTCAAGAGATTCTCTTGCCTCAGCCTCCCAGGTAGCTGTGACTACAGGTACCTGCCATCATGCCAGGCTAGTTTTTTCTGTATTAGAGATGAGGTCTCACTCTTGCTTGGGCCATCCTCCAACTCATGTGCTCAAGCAATCCACCCACCTCAGCCTCCCAATTTTCTTAACTACTTTGAGTGCCAGCTGACAAGTTTAAAGCAGTGCCAATTTGGGTGCTAAATGTCTGAGACCCAGGGGGACACCAGGGTGAATGCTTTCCCTGCCCTCTCCCATTCTGGCCACACTGGAAAATTCTAACTCTATGCTGCAGAGAAAGGGGTAGGAGACAACAGATGTTTTAACCCTCTTTGCCAGCTGCCAGGAAGCCAAACTGCTCAGGATAGAGTTGGAGGTGTGGGAAAATTGGGGCAGGGAGAAACAGATGGGGGAGATGGGGAGAGGAGGGAGGAAGAGAAAGGAGGAAAATGAAGAAGAGTAGAGGACCAAGGTAGCACAGGCCTGATAGCTTTGGAGCCACAGGAAAGATCCTGAAGACACATTCAAAGGAAATTTTTTTTAAAGGGCTGTAGAGCTATAATATTTTCTCTTTCAAAGATTATGAAAACAGAAACTCCAAGTCTTCTCAACAGTTTTGCTTTATAGCAAGATGTCCTGTAGGAAACCAGGGGCATTATGAACCTGCCCTAAGCACTCAGCCATCCCAACATAACACGGTCATAAGCAACAGAAAGTAGATTCTACCTCACTGGCAGAAATGCATAAAAGCAGGACTTATGTCTTTCCATAGAGGAATTGCTTTAAAGAAAGTCCGTTCAGTTTGCCAAATGAGCAAGATTATGATGTGCAAGCTTAAAAATGGGGCAGTTCGTCTGGGGATGTGCGAGGGAGCCATCTTCTCAGAGGCAGGAGGCATGGCTTAGAAGACGGTGGGTGACCTCTAGGTTCTGTGGGCACAGTGGGGTTCTTCTGTAGGAATGCATATTCTGACCCAGCACAGCCAGGGAGCACAAAGAACTTGACCTCATGAGCAAGGCCTACTCCCTCTGAGAAATAGAGGAAGAGACAGAATTAACTCAGGAGGAGAGGGGTCCCTGTCTGGTCTCCAGCCATGATGGCACCTGCTGCTATTGAGTTTGACCTAGTATGAGCCAGGTGTTGGGTTGAACACTGGTGGTGGTGAAGGGTTGGAGAGAGATGTCATGGAAACGGGATCTTTCACCTTGGTGGTCTGCACTGTCATGAACCCAGAATTCAAAGCAGTTTATATTTTCTGTTGCCTGAAGCTCAGTTTTTCAATGTTTAGTTATTTCTAGATCCCTCAAGTAAGGTATAGTGGGTCAGCAAGATTGATGATTAGGGCCTGAAGAAACCTAAGCATTTGGTGAGGAAGAGATAAGACAGGAAATCCAGGGTGGAATCTAGAGGCTTCCTGACCTACTTCTCCTTTCTATCTCTGACTGTCCCGTCCTTCCGTGCCGGCTTTATCTCAGCCATCATTCTTGCATCCAATTTTCCCTTCTATTTCCTCAGACAATTCCTTAGAGTTACAAAGTTGGAAGTACCATGAGGGGTCAACGATTTTAGCCTTCCACTTCCGGGGACTGTAGGAATCCTGCAGCGTATCTTCTCTGTGAATACCCCCAGGGACAGTGTTTGGAGGCAGCCTGTCCCTGTGGTAGACTATTCACATTGTTAAAAACATCATCTCCAGAATAAAGCAATCCTTGTCTGGCTTCTTCCTTTGAGATGATTAAAAGTCACCTCCTTGTACGGGCAGGGCTCTATCTATGGAAGCCGCCCTGTGAGGTTAGATGCCTGCACCTGCCCCAGTGTTTACCAGGGGACCAAACGTGTTGGGCGGTGATGCACAGGGGACTGTGCCTGAGCTGTGCTCTGTGGGGGAGATGAGAGCAGAGTGGAGAGGCTGGAATTTAGGAGGCTTTGAACCAACAAGTAAAAGAAGAACAAGAACAGAAGAGGGGACATGGGTGGTCAGAAGGAAGCTGGTGGGAGAAGGCTGAGTGTGGGCTCGGGAGTCTGTCCATTTGGCTCAGATGCTGAGCTTTCTGGAAATAATGAGTTTCCTGCTGCCCAGTAAGAGGGACCATTATAGATGATCTCTGTCCACCTGAATTTGGAAAGTTGGGATCGAATGTCCGGGTGATGATTGTGAGAATGCTTCAGGCCTATTAGGCCACAATTAGGCTTTTTAATCCAGGTAGAGAAAAGCTGTTTGCCCACTCGCCAAAGCTAGGCTGCAGCAATTCAACCACCAAGATACAAGGATTTTTACCTCCATAAGGTGTGTACCATGGGCCTGGCAGCATGTTGTGCATTTGCTGAACTTCCTGTGCTAAACTTCTGGAGTGAGACAGGGCCACAGGCAGGAGCCAGGGCTATCCTGGCCCCACTGCATCCTGCCCTTGGGGTGTGTAGGGCCCGGCAAAGGCTGTCAGACATTCGGTGGGTGGGGCAGGGGGAGGTGCCCCCCTGCCACTCATCCTTCTCTCTGCCCCAGGATTATTTTAGCCAATAGAATGTACTGGTAATCACAGAATGAGCTGTGAGCAGATAGAAACAGCTGCTTTACTGCTGTCAAGCTGAACTGATGTGCAAGCTTAAAAATGGGGCAGTTCATCTGGGGATGTGTGAGGGAGCCATCTTCTCAGAGGCAGGAGGCATGGCTTAGAAGACGGTGGGTGTTCTTGCCCCTCTCCCTGTGAACTGAAGACAGCTGGACTTGTACAGGGGGTGAACTGGGCAGGATGCTCAGTCACAGGTTCAACAGCAGGTGGAGAGCGGGCACTGTGCTGTCATGTGGAGCCCAGGGGAAGGAGGGCCCAGACCCAGGTGGATCAGGAAGGGGTGGTGACACAGGAGTGATGTCCTACTGCTAGATGACAGCCTTGTCTGTCTAACTAGGCCCAATGGATGCCTGAGCAATCACCTCCCCAATGGGGGAGGCAGGGTGAGTGGGAGGCAGAAAAGCTGGTTTCTAGCAACAGAAAGGGGAGGAAAAGAGTTTCTCCTTTCTTCCCAGAGACCTCCTGGAATCCCAATCATAAACCTCCTGATACCATATCCTGCTTCTTTCTAAGGACAGACACAGTAGAACCATGCCTAGGTTTGGAACTGGGGTACGGTGTTAGCATGGGGGACACAGTGTGGCTCACATATCCTAGGGCTTGGACTCTTTGCTCTTCCTCCTATAGAGCAGTCATCCCACTGTGCTGTCTAAATCTCAACAGCCCTGAGTAGAAATCACACCTTCCCTTCATTCCCTGCTACAGCAGCCAGAGTGTGAGTTAAACGTACAGAATGTGTTCACACCATGCCTGATGGCCAGAGGCTTGGGAACTCTGAATCCTTACAGAACTCCCACTCTGCTTCTTCTGTGCCAGTCCTTGACCCCTGACACTACCACCTTTTGACAATCCTTCAGACCCTGCCGGCAACTGGCAACTCTGGGCTCCTCCTCCTTAATTAAACCTAGGTGTGTGGACAGCGGTACATTGCAAACTTGGTTGCTCCCAACTCCCAGATTTGTTCCTTTCACTGCACTGGAGTTAATGAAAAGTATGATAAACCCACTGTTTCATTTCCCCTTAATTAATACAAATAATGGAATTGTGTGGAAGTCATTCTAGTTTGGAGACTGAGACCCTGGTCAATGTCGCCCTAGCTGGCAGTGACAGAAGCCCTTTGTCTTGGGCTCAGGCAACCTTGTCCAGGCTGCGGCCATCAGGTCCTGCTCCCACCAGGCATCTGGGGCTGCCCTGCTGGCTGCCTTCCCTAGGGCTGACAGGAAGTTGGGAAATAACAAGATCCACATGTTACTGTGAAAGTTCACTGAGCTTCCAGTGGGGGAGGACTCCATTAAGAGCAGTCTCCATAGCTGGAGGCTCAGAGGGATTCCGTGGCAGCAGTGGGGCGAGTTTCCTCAGTCCTTCCCTCCAGGCTGGGGTGATGGTGGCAGAAGCCATGTACATACCCGATTTTCCAGCTGGGGATAGCTGAGAGTGAGACAAAGAGAGAAGGTCTCAAGGGACCCGTCCCATGGGACCACCTGGAAAGATACACACACTGGGGCACTTCAGCTCTTTGCCAGAAGACAGCCAAAGACGAGAGGACTTAGATGGTTTGGTCTGGTGGATGTGGGCAGGACAGCAGAATGTCATGGGGCCTCTCTGTAGACGAAGAAAGTCCCTAGGACAGAAGCTCTCATTCCCAGTGGCTCATCAGACTCAGCAAAGTAGCACTTTGAAAACAGACACTAGTGTCCATGGCTACAGATTGACCGAATTGCCCGGGGAGGGGCCCGGGTGTCTAATAGTCTCTGAAAACCTCCCAGCGGACTCTAGCGCACAGTGCGGTGTGGGGTGCCAGCATCGGTGAATTGAGGAGCCCCATTTCCTTCACTTTCCCAGGGCTCAATCCACCTGTGGCCTTCCTGGCTTCCCTTGCTGAGAAATCACTTGGGACCTAGAACTATACAAGGCCTGGGAGCCTCTCAGCACATGCTCAGACCTCCTGTTGGCTGTCAGCTCCTGTGCAAAACAGACTGACCCCATGGTCACACCAAAAGCTTTACTGCAAGTGAGGCTGGAAAAGGGAACTTGGCCATGGGGTAAAGTGATGACAATGAGGGTCAGGTGACAGCTACTCCTGCTGTCCCTCAGTCTCCAAAGGCCATGGTTCCACAGACACTGACGCAAGGAACATGAAGATTAAGAAGCTTCTTTGCAAAGCACGGTGCTGACATGTGCTTAGGTTGGCTTTATAGCCGCTTCTGTTCACTTTCCTGGGATGGGTTCATTCTGAGTGGGAAGGACAGGGATGCAGGACTTTTATAATCTTCTTGGTGATGATGCCGACCCACTGAGACCAATTCTGAGTGACACAGAAACAGGGTGCCTGCGAGGATGAGGCAAATTCCTTTGCGTGGAAGTATGTGCCAGGAGCAGGGGTGGAGAGAATAGAAAGATGGGGGAGAGAAAGATGGGGCAAGAGAGGAAAAAAGGGGGGAAGAGAAAGAAAGAGAGAAAATAAAGCAGAAAGAGTAAAAGCAGAAAGCTGAAATCCCTTCCAGGCAGGCAAAAGCTTAAATCCATTTGATGAGCGGAGTAGTCTCTTTGGGTTCAACAAGACGCTGACATTTACATTCTAAAAAGTATTTAACTATAAACTGAAACAAACAATTCTGACCAAAACAACATAGCAGTGATAGAAGAAAAAAATCATTATTTTTAAATAGCAGAGTACTTAAACAGCTAACTTATTGACAAAATGTTTAAGTGCATTTGGAAAGTTTTTATTTATTTTACATGTTTTCCTCTTATGATTATTTCACTTGAAATCAACAGGGTTATTTCAATATTAATGACTAAAAATAAAATGAGTTCTGAGCCGCAAACTACTGGTTTAAAAAGAAAAGAAAGCTCAATAATTTAAAAACAGCAACAAAAAACCCTATCGAGGCATTGAATGCGACTCTGCTTTCATCTGCACGTGTGGGAAGAATGTTTGAGCCGCAGCAGGCCTGACTAGTCACCCACGCGCAATTTCTTAAAACGATACATTAGAGGAACAGAAATGTCTTAGGCCACAGTGCGCTGTGCAAATAGCCAACACCTTGTTACCTGAGGGCACGTTGGAAAAGTGACTTTTGAGCCCAAAGAGGACTCCAGGGTAGGAATCTTTGGGAGGGGAGCAGTGTACAAAATCTTCATTTACTTAGCTTGAGTCGTTGCTTGCCTTTAGGGAAATTAAAACTTTGCTTCTAACATCAACCACCTTTGACTCGTTTCCCTGGGGATTCGTTTATTTGTATACCAACATCAAAAATGCCTTGGATGGTTGTATAAGTTGGGTTACCTTCCAGCTACATTTTCCTGGGACAATCTCAGCTGATACCTGTCTTCCCGACATAGTTATGAATAGTCACTTCCCACTCTCTAAACTACTGGTTTGAGTGATAAAACAGGCAGCCGACATGCTTCCAGCCTGTTGCGAGGTCTGTCATGGGACTGGGGGGCCTGGGCTACTGCTGGCATCTTACTCTGCACTTGGGGCTGCCTGACACTCCCTCTAGCAAGAGGCAGTGGCCCAGCCCCAAGTAGGGTGTGGCCCTCTGGTGCAGGACTCTGCTGGACCCTGGACCAAGGGTCAAAAAAGATTCCAGGTGCTATCCTTCCCCCAGAGCTCCAGGCCCTCCAGCTACACTCCTCTCTGGGGTGATGTGAAAGGGCAGCTGGTTGGATCCCAACCCACTCAGAGGCTGGGGACAGCCAGGATCACAGGCTGGAAACCCAGCTAGGGTTCCAGGGCTCCTCCTGGCAGACCAGATACAAGCCCTGTGCTTTTCTGGAATGATCTGGCTGGAACGTAAGCGGTTTGGGGGATATTGGAGAAATGGCCTTTTGAGGAAAGGTATAGCCCAGTTTCTGCAGCTGAAGCCGTGGTGACCCTGACTCCTCTTTCTTCCCTTTTCTTTGACTCTGTCTTTTCTCCTCTTCCCATATCATTTCCCAACAGCAGAGCAGCATGACAATGACAGCAGCTATCAACATTCATAAATATTTCCAAAATAGTCATACTGGCTTCCAGGCCAAGTACCCAGCATCCCAGGCAGCAGCAGCGGCAGGCAGACCCCAAGCTCAGATACCCTGCACACTCGGCGGAGCAGAAAGGGCTGAGCTCTGGAGCGTCAGGGGGCGATAACGGCGTCACGCATTGAGCTCTGGCGTGTGCTGACAGCAAGGCTTAGGAGCCAAGGGCAACATCGGTGCTGTGGTGGGGGAAGGTGCCTTTGGAAACTTTCCTGTCAAGGACTCTCCTCTCTGTGCTATTCAGCCTCAGTTGGTCTCCCTCTTACCATCAAACCTGGATGATGAGTAAGCTGACCTCTCACCAAAGGTGGGAATCTTTCTGGATATTTCTGTTCTCTCTTCCTAACCTGGTCAGTTTAAAAGTCACTTGGTGCATGTGAACTTCATGGCAATAGTAGAAATGATGGAGAAAAGCACTAAGTTAGAGATCAGAAGATCTGGGATGTGATCCTGATTTTGTCACACTATGTTATATGATTTCCGGTAAGTGTCTTTAGTACTTTAAATGCCGATCAAAGTTTTTTACTATCAAACATAAGAAATTGCACTGGATGAACTCTAAGATCACTATCTGTGTCAGTGTTTTATAACCTTTCATAACCCCACTATACCATCTATGACCAGGAATCTTAAACAATTCCTTATGTTCCAGAACTTTGATAATCAGAGCTTGATAGACAGAGTCCCAACCCCCAAGCCGAGGGTGTGCGCACTACAGAGCTGACCCAGGCCACCCAGACTTTATCTGAGGTCTTGACGATGCAGACGCAAGAATAGAGACACCAGCACAATTTCAAGGTAGCTGTCATCTGTCATTGTGCTTTAGCTCCTTGGTGACAGGGAGGAAAGAGAGGTTTTGACAATTATGAAGGACTATGTGTATCTGAAGGTAATGTCTTGAGTTAATGGGGGAAATTAATTCCTTTCCTTTCCCAGACTCCTATTCATGTAGATTTTGACAAGTAGCTGTTCTTCTGTCCCTCCCCGCGATGGGGAGATTGGAATAATGTGTTATAGATGTAACTAATCATCCACTTATATGATTTGAGGCCCATTTCTGTGGGTCTGAGGGTACACTCTAAATGCAGGAAAATGATGCTTCTCTCTACTTTCTGCCCTTCCCTGCCTTCGCTAAAAATATCCTCTTCTTAGTTATATGTCTCACTTCACTAATCCTTCCCAACCGGAGAACAGATAGAGAGACAAGGGGACGCTCGTCCTGGGAGTGAGGGCCGCGCTGGGTATTACTCCCCAAATTTCTCTTCCATATCCACTATTGGAATCAACCTGTGGCGAGGTCAGGTCCAGCAGGTTCTGAGGGGCCCAGTGGAAGCCAAGGAGGTTGTGATTTTTGTCTTTGCTCGGTCACTAGCCAGTCAGTACCAGTGAGCAGGCCCCGTGTCTGCACAGTGAGGGGGTCAGGTCACCTTGTTTTGTAGGTCCCTCAGTCATTGTTTTTATTTTTTTTTTGCAGTTTTTTTGGCCAGTGCTGGATTTGAACCTGTTACCTCTGGGGGGGTTGGAACCCTATGGGGTCGGTGGCCTACTCCTTTAAGTCACAGGCGCCGCCCAGTGACTGTTCTTGACAGTCTTTCTAGCACAGTAGATAAGGTGTCTATACACTTGTCCACTGTCCCTGGAAAGTACCCCGCATTCAACTGGGGAAGATCAGAGGTGAGAGTTCTGGTTCTGGAAGCCAGACTGCTGCATGCATGGTAACATGACCCAGAGGCTCAGGCCGGAGCTGGCCTGCCTCCCACCACCCCCTCCCCAGGCCCCTGCTGTCTCCTGCACCTCCTTCCAACCACCTGCCTTTGCCAAGTTTCCTCAGTGGTCACTACCCTCAGGGCCTCTATCCAAATTACCAGATCTTGCTGGGAAAGAAAGCAGAGTCCCGTAGATCCCGAGATGTTTTTCCCACTGCCCTAGATGAGATTATCAGTTTTATTTCTGCCTTCTTAGCGGACATGATGGAGCCCCTCTCTCTTCATGGCAGACAGTGTCAGTCTGGGAGAGAAAGACAAAGGAGGCTTGTCTTCCACAAGGGTGACTAAGGTCCCACAGACCAGGCCTGAATGGCCGGATCCCAGACAGAACGGGCAGTTTGGAAGGGCCTGCTGCACTCCCAGTCACCCAGGGCAGGTGTCTGAAGTCTGGTACTGAGATAGGTGGCGCCAAAGAGGGAGCTTCTGCGGAGAAACAGTCACAGTGGATAAGTCACAAGACCTTGAGCCTACACTCCTGTATCCTTAATTCTAAAGCCCCTCCACCAATTTTAGAATATTGTACCCTGGGAGTAAGTCCTGGAATTAATGTAAGTAATAGCGTGGTACTTACTGCTTTCTGCATATTATACACACACACAGACAGATACATATGTGGTATGAAGGCGTAACAGAGAACCATTCAGTAGAGAAAACAAATGTAGAGACGTTCTTTCCAAACTTGACTCATCATTTAGGAAATATGACTGTGTGAGTAAAGTTCAGGGGCAATCGGACTCTCTGTGTGCAGTTGGGTACATGAGTCAACCACCCCAGGCCTCTGGCTTTATCAAGGATAAAAATAAAGTTGTGGAGTTATATTATTTCTAAAAAGTGTTAGCTGTAATTTTTGATGGTCAGTAGCTGGTTGGAAACATAATCTGTGATCCTTCCAACCATCAGCTCAAAGTGGGTGTCTGTGTGTGTGTGTGTAGATAGAAATACAGCAAAATAAGGAAGAAATCTCACCTAGGATTTCATGAGAAGAGACAAGGGGTAAGAAAGCCCGAAGAGGCCTGAGCTTGGCAAATCAGATGGCAATTCATCTTGAGAAGAAAACAAGCTATATTTACATTATTAAATCACAATTACAAAGCAAATCAGCTGCAGAGAAGAAGAGACCATTTCCATCAATTATTACTGAACTGAACATAATTTTTCAATCATCAGCAGATTGTAAATGGGGGCTACAGCTCATCCCGGAACTGTCCTATCACAGGAGCTATTAATCAGGTATTAACTTTGCAGAATTAGCAAGGACACCAGTGAGATGGTGCGGGAAGAAGGGTACGGGCTTAGGAGGGCACAGACAGCTATATTCCCGAGACAGAGGCATAGAACATTCTAGAAAGCCCGGGGACAGCCCCTTGGGCAGCTGGTGCTGCTTCTGTGTTGAAGAAAATACTTCGGTATGATGTCTTTGTTTCTAGAGTCAATGTATGAACGGGTGAAAGTGAACAAAATGACATTATTTCCTGGTATTTAGTTCTGCAGCCCAAGTGCCGTGATGATACTGGTGGGCCTTGGAACCTGACTGTGCAGGGACCCTGGGGTAGCGGGAGGTCAGTGCACCAAGGTTCCTAAAAATCAGGGGGCTTCAGCCAGGGTGGGAAGTATGGCCACCTGCCCCCCGGATCAGCATGGAAATCTGGCGAGTGAGAGCACACAGAAGGGTCTCTGGGCTCCCTTGGGGCTCCTCACAAGACCAGCTAAAAAGTTCTATCAATTGAGTGCCTTGCAAGCTCCTCTGCATTCTAGCTTCCTCTAGCTGCCATTTGTTCAGACTCTGCTCCCCCTATATTTTTATACAGTATGGACTAGGATTTGATTCCCCTAGACTGCTTTCCTCCCATGCTGGACTCCACATGCCCTCTGCCCTTGTCACAGGACGAGTTAATCTTCCCAAAAAGGGACCGATGTTCTGTTCTCAAAGCTGTAGAAGAGCGAGGGACTGGGAGGCCTTTGCTCCTCCCCAGCCCCCCAAATAAGCCAGGCTTTGTGAGTTCTCCATTCTTAGCTTCTTGCCCAGGGTTGTTAATGACTTTTGTGTCATGGGGTCCAAAGCAGTTGCTAGGCACCCAGAGGATGATTACCATCCAGGCTTTTGTTTCAAAGAAACAAGCAGAGTCTAGGCTCATGGAGGTGGGCGTGGAACAACCTGGGGTAGGGGGGAGATGGACTGTCGGGAGCTGCCCCCCACCAGGGGCCGACTACCTGTTCTTTTCCCATGCCAGCCCCAGTAGGTGACCCCTACCTCACTGATAATACAACTAAATCTACCCATCCACCAGCCCTCCCTTCCTTCCGTCCTTCTGTCCGTCCCTCCTTCCTTCCCTCCCTCCCTGCCTTTCTTCCTTCCTTCCTCCTGCCTGCCTTTATTCTTTCATTTAACAAACGTTCATTGAGCTCTTAGACAATGAACCTACCTCTGAGGACCGAAAACTGGAGGCCTTTTCAAAGCATTCTGAGCACTCTAGTGAAGAAAGGCCAAGTCCCAAAGCTGGACTCAGAATTCCTCACCAGCCAGATGGGCAAAGTCTCAGCACATGAGCTGCAAACCCACTGATCATTCTCAGAACTGAGTTTTATGGCACAGAATTCGTACGTGGTACTCAGAACCCACCCCTCCTCCTTTCCCCTAGAGACCTCTGACTCTGTGTGCAGGTCTCTATTTAGATGCCACTTTTCAGGGACGCTGGTCCACATACATACTTCCTTTTTGACCTCCAGACCTCCTTCTCACCCCCATCTTGGTCCTCCTTTCTCTCAGAGCACCTGACTAAGGGGGTATACTAGCTGTGCCCTTGACTATAGCTTCTGGCGGAGGTGGCCAAGGGGAAGCCCAGCAGGTGATCAGAGGAAGAAAATGATGAGCTGGGATATGGATTTCCCAGCGGGGTCACCTCCCTGAGTCACTTCCCCAAAGGACATGACTGTTTGCAAATCAGCCACCCAACACCACTCCCTCCTAGTTCTAGTACCTGCCTGCCCTAACACATGGTAGGACCTTGAAATACAGATGTGAACAAATACAAAAAGCAAGCCCATTCACTGATGACTCAGTCCTCGCCTGCCAGGAGCATCGCACGGTCTGTGCGGTCTCCCTCCTCCCTGCCCACCCCTTGTAACTAATTTCCTTATTAAGCCTGGCTAGGGTTGCTCAAAGTTGAATGCACCATCTGTTTCCTGCTGGGGCCCAACCTGATATACCTTGCTCGACCCTGAGGTCTTTGTTAAATGCCCTTCCTCTCGGGTCCCGTAGAAGCTGCGTTTATAATCGCATTTATCACTTCAGAGCAGTGATCCTCAATCTGGCGGTTTTGCTCCCTAGCAAACATTCAGCCGGGTCTGGAGACAGTTTTGGTCATTGGAACTGGAGGCCAGGGAGATGTGCCACTGGCATCTAGGGATCAGAGGTCAGGGATGCCGCTAAGGGCACTGCATGCACAGGTCAGCATCCCAGAGCAAAGAATCATTCTGTACCCAGTGCTGGGCATGTTGGAGTTGGGAAAGTTGCATCAGAGCTTTGATGTGTGTGTGTTCCCCGGTGTCTGTCACTACACAGAAGGAGGCTCAGTGGATGCAAGAGCCGTCTATTCTGTTCCCCAGGGACTTGATGGTGCTTGTGCAATTCCTGACATGAGATGGGGCCTCACAAAAGAGCTGCAGAAAAACAGAACAATGAAAGCAGCACCGTCCTAGCCTTCCCTGTGTGTCCTGTAACTGTCTAGTGCTGAGGATCAGACTGATTATTCATAACTAAATATAAACCTAGCAGAAAATAACCCAACGAAGGGATGGTGATTAAACCTCTCAGCAGGGTTTCAAGGAACGCTTAGGCTCTGTTTATTGTGGGAGGGTGTTACAGAGACAGGGAGATGGGGCTGTGGAGTAGGTGGTGCTTGAAGCCGCCTTGAAACGGTCTCATTTCAACAGGCAGAACTGTGGTGGCCTTTGGGGCAGACACACAGGGCGAACGGGGTCAGGGGGCCGGAGAACTTCTGAAAATTGGTGCTGCTTTTCTGGGGGAAAATTATTAATGACTTTTGGTTAGTGGGTCCTGGTTCTAGAGGAAGAGACTGTGGTGTTAAGTGAACTCCAGGATTCTACAGTCACACGTCAACACCTGTTTTCACATTGGCCTCCTCGGCACAGTTTCTCCCTTATACGGGATTAGCGAGAAGAAACGCCCGCTGTGTGCAAAACGCACGCTAGTTACGGGCATGTGTGTGTTTTAATTAAGACACCAGCACCGGCAAATAGACATCACTCGGTGAATAGCTATTGACTTGAATCCTCCAGAGTCCATCATTTCCTAACCGGTCTCGTGTGTACGGCCTGTAGTTTTAGATTCCAAATGATGAAAGGATCACCTTTAGCCTCTTCCTAGTTTTACAGATTCCGCTTCTTCCAGGCGCTAACTTATTCTTGGGAAATAAGGGCTGAGTACATCAGTCTTTGCATCCAAGTCCCGGGAGAAGTCAGCAACAGGAGGACTAACCTGAAAGGGCTGCGTGGTGGAAGTCTGATTGGGAAGGGTGAGGATGGGTGCTCAGTGAGCCGGAGCCCACCCGTTCAAGTTCAGGCTTCAGTGGGCTGATATCTAACCAGGAGCTGCCCACATCTCGTTATCCTGCCCGGGCAGCCCGTCCACGGCAGGGACGCTCCACTGCGTCTTCTGCATGCCAGCTCACTGTTATAGCCCCTGGTGGGCTGGGGTCAGGGCTGGGAGCGGACAGTAAGAGGAAGCCAGCCACAGGGCAGCAGCCCTGAGGCTGGGATTGAACGGGGTTTTGTTGCTTTCTGGGACCTGTTAAATGAGCCCCGTGTTGGGGGTAGGGGGGAGGGCTTTCATTGTCACCCAAGCCTGCTCTGTGGGGACCAGGAGGGACCGACTAGCAGGAAATCGGCACCAGCACAAATTGCCTCATGACTCTGAGGATGTATATTATCCGTATACAGCCAGTGTGCACACTCCCTAGACAGAATGTGATTTTCAGTCTGAAATGTCAATTTATTTATTTTTTCAGCAGGGTTTAATAATCATGCACTGACCCTGGGCTGAGTACACATGTCGGAGGCTTTGCCAGGCTCACATTTGACTCACCCTGTTTCTGGAAGACATTTGTAATTTTATGAACAGAGTGTAACCCCCTTATAATAGAATGTATCACATAACCTTGGATATATTACAGGTCGAACCCTGTCTCCTAAAACATAACATTGGTAAATGGTCTGATCTAAATCCTAGGCTCCTAAAAGCAGCATTGTAAAAAAGTTTCACACTTCCCCTCAACTGGATCCTCTGTGAATTCAGCACGAGACCAAACATTCCCTTACTTTGCAAATGACTATACGCTGGATGTCATACTCGTCAGGTGGAAACCTCAAAGATGCCACCTGGCTGCTGAGCCTGAGGATGAGCTTGGACTGTCCAGTGAAAGAAAACACATGCTTGCTGCAAGACCTGGTTCCCAGAGGACTGTCATTCTGGCATTGGATGGTTCCCTGCAAGTCATAACCACTTCTGATAGGGCAGAAACAAATAGGACCTCGGGGACGCTTTGGCAAATGGTAAACCAGCCACCAGCAAGAGCCCCTTCAGATGGCACTGGAGCATGACTGTAAGTCCTACCTCATTAGGGTAGTGCTTGTTTCTAGCTGTTGATCTATGATAATTACAAGTGCCACACCTTTTACTTTAGAAAATGTCTCAGGTTAAACAATACATTGTATATTCATCCTATATTTGAAAACGTCCCAGACTCAAAAGAAGTCCTCTAGAGTGTAAATACCTTAAGGCAATTAAATATCGAGAATCCATCTTTCTTTGTCAAACCCTTTTCTGGGGCAAATTCATTCATTTGCTCATTCACCTATTCATTCATTCTATATAAAATATAGCCTCCCACACACGCTGTAATCTCTGCCCTCTGCCTTCATGGAGCTCACATGTTTATGAGAAGGACAGTCATCAGATATGTGCTGGTGGTTAGTGGCTATGAAACTTAAGTAGTGGACTCCTCTGCCTCTCTCTCTGTCACTGAGGTCCTATATTAGAAAATTATCAATGTATAAAAATGGGCTACTTTCTTTGAGCAGGGATGGGAGGCTGTGTAGAAACCGAGAGTTTCGTGTTCTAAGGCTCATTATCTTCTGCTCACAGCCATTCCCATCCTCTCCCTCCCTCCCTCCCTCCCCCCTAGAGACACCTACAGGGGTTCACAGGAAACTCTAGGCTTTTTATGAACTATTGTTAAGGATAAATAGTTTCTCTTTGTTAAGGAGAGCACAGTGCAGCAGAGGAAACAATACATAAACATACGAAACTTTAAATAACAATGAAAAACTGAACAAGTCAGAATAAAAGAGAGGATGTCCAAGGCCTTGAGAGTTAAATAGCTTATAATTCTGA
This sequence comes from Galagoides demidoff, assembly GCA_963574575.1. NCBI lineage: Eukaryota > Metazoa > Chordata > Mammalia > Primates > Galagidae > Galagoides > Galagoides demidoff. The sequence continues at coordinate 7,539 of CAUYQV010174473.1, read as the reverse complement.
TAATTGCTAGAGGAATTCTAAGGCAAGAGAGGTCACACTAGGCAGGAAATTCAAAATTTATTTTTAGTTAATTCTTTTAGAATTTAGGGATTTTAATTGGAAGAAAATTCCACATATCTAGTCAAATAACCTCATGATCCATCTTTTTCGTTTTCAAGTGTGCTGTTGTCAGTAGCAATAGGAAATCGCTGAAAGGACTCTGCGTCTTCCTAGTAAGCCCACAACCACATTATTCATCCATTTATTCAACAAATTACAAATGATTCCTCCCATGTTTCAGGCAGAGGTTGATGAGGGTGAGGGCCCAACTAATTTCCATCAAGAAGCAACAGAATTCACCCAAAGCACCAAGTGTGGGAGAAAGAACAATAGTGAACGTGGAAAGTGCACGGCACTTGTCAGGGGGAAGTTACCAAGTGAATGAGAGGTGTTACGGTTGTATTGTTCAACTGAGTCCAGTTAAAATTATTTAAGGGTTTAAACAAGGCTTTTTACAATGCTTTGTTTTTACAGTTCTCTGGTTAAACAAAAGCTTATTAATCAGGATCACTAATCTGTCCATGGCTGTGTTACGTAGTAGGACTACAGATACTTCAGACAATCTCTGTAGGGTGACAAAGGTGACAATGCCAGAGTGTGCAGGAAAGGGGTGCTGTGGCCTCAGGGGGCAGGCAGGACTGCAGAGAGCCAGACTGGTGTGGACACTGTCCAGGAGGAGCCCAGATAGGAGCTGAGACCCTGAGAATGAAGATGAATTCACACAGCTATGGCATTTTGGAAGGACATTCCGGGCAGCCAGGTCGGGAAGTGCAGAGACAGGAAAGAGTTGGCTGCTCTGAAACACAAAGGAGCAGGGAGGCTGGCAGATGGATGGGCCAGTGGTGGGTGGCTCTGGTCAGCACCCTGACAAAGGGTGACGTCCAGCTATGAGTAAGGCAGAAGCACTCGGTGTGAGACATGTACCCTGATCTTCAAAGGTTACAAAGTGGTTGTTGAGTAGGGACACACACACTTTTACACACATATAGCGTTAGTGATAAAATGACTTATTCTTTCCATAAATATTTATGGAGTATCTACAATGTCCCAGAGACTAGTTAATTATGGATGCTACTGCAATGAATGGTACAAAATCACCGCCTTCTAGTGGAGGGGCAGATAGTAAACAGATAACTAAATAAATAACACACATAACAGCTAACAATAAAAGGACTGTGAGGAGATGCCAAAGCAGTAATAAGAACTAAAAAGTGTGGAGTGATTACAGTGTGCCCAGCACTTGCCATGAATTTTCTTGTTTCATTTGCTGGCGGCCGTGGTGTGCACCCCAGACTCCCATGTCTGGATGGACACACTCAGCTGCCTGCGGTATTCTCTGCTGAGCTCCCCCAGGGGACGGGGGCAGTGGGATGCCTCTCTGCCAGTGTTAGGCTCATCTGATGCCTTGTTGAAGGAATTCTGTCATTCAACAAATAATGACCACCTGCCTTGTGCCAGGCGCAGTTCTATGGATGGCAGTGCAGCCTGAGCGGGGCATACAAGGGGTTGTCCTGATGAAAGAACTTGCATTCCAGGGAGGAGAGTCGACACCAAGCCAGTGATCTGGTTATACTCTATCACCTCCTCCTGGGCAGTGTAAAGCCCTGTAGTATCCGGTGTAATGCACCCCAGAGTAGGAGCTGGAAAATAGGGGTTCTAATCAGGACTTGTGATTTAGTTATGCCCAGCAGTAAGGTAACAATGGCAATTCCTTCTCAGACTGCCTTGCATGGAAGTTGTGAGGGTATGATGAGGAGACAATATCCAGGGAGGCCATAAAGTTTGTGTGCAATTTAAAACTGCACATGAACTTTATGGCCACCCTGTATAACAAATACGAACTAACTGAGCATCATAGTACAGCAGTTATGCTTTCTGGACCCAGGACCTACTGACAGTCTTTAAAAAATTATTGAGGACTTCTACGAACTTGCTTTATGTATTATACCTGTCGATTTTTACTACATTAGAAATTTAATGGGAAAAATTTGAAAATACACATATGTAATAATGCATTTAAAAATAGCAAAAATAAACACATTACATTTTAACCTAAGAACCTATTTTTATGAACAATAAAATATTTTCCAAAATTAGTGAATAGAATTTTTACGTTTTGGCGGATGTCTCAGATAACTTCCTGTCTGCCTTAATGGAAGATGGTTAGATTCCCATATCTGCTTTTGCATTCAATCTGTTGTGATAGGTTGTTCGGGTTGAAATAGGTGAGGAAAATGTGGCCTCACACGGTGAGGGAGTTAAAAGAGAAAGGATTTTAATAGCCTTTTCAGATAATTGTATATATTCTTCTTGGGCATACACCAAGCCTCGACAAATGATAGTTTCTTAAAGCTTAATTTCTGTGTGGAATATGAACCTATGTCAATGAATATTTTACACTCCAGTACTTTAAAATTCATGAGCTGGTCAGTGCTGTGGCTCGCGCCTATGATCCCAGCACTGTGGGAGGCCAAGGCAAGAGCACTGCTTGAGCCTAGGAGTTCAAGACCAGCATGTGCAACATAGCAAGACCCTGTTTCTGAAAACATAAAAAGTAAATTTTCCAGCACTGTGGGGCATGCCTGTAGTCCCAGCTGCTCAGGGGACTGAGGCAGGAGGACTGTTTGAGTCCAGGTGTGAGGCCACAGTGAGCGATGATCCTGCCACTGCACTCCAGGCTGGGTGACAGAGTGAACTATCTGTAAAAAACTCACTAGACTATACCTCCCATTGATGCCAGGCATCTTCCACTGAGGGTTGGAAGAGAGCAAAAAGGTAGAGGAGAAGAGAGTTTCTGCCAGACTGCAAGCTAGAACGGGGTATGCTCCTGCCTTCTAAGTCAGACTCAGGCCCCGGCTCTCTCAGGCCTTCATACATGGACTAGAACTTCATACTATGATTCTTCTGGTTCTCAGACCTTTCTCTCTTACTGGAGTTACAACATCAGATCTCCTGGGTCTTCACTGTGGAGAACACATATCTTGGGAATTCTCAGCCTTTGTAATCACATGGGCCAATCCCTTACGTTCTCTTTGTCTCTTTCTCTCTATCAATCCATCCATCCAGCTGCCTGTCTATCTATACAATAGAACCCCTGTAAGTGGACCACGCAGAGGACTGTAATAAACTGGTCAACATCTGAAGGTGGTCAACATAAAGAACTAGGCCTACTGTACAGAGAGGTACATGGGGTGCATGTCCAGTCTATGAAAATTAGATTAACTTGAGGAGGTGGTCAAAGTGGGGAGGTGACCAACTATGGAGGTCCTGCTGTACACACACACACATACGGACACAAACTATTGGTTCTAGTTCTCTGGAGAACCTTAAGTAAGGCAGATTGTTCTTTTGTTCTGTATATCCTTCTGGATCATCGTATACCGGTTATATAGTGATTTGCTGAGATATGCAGATCTTTCAAATGTTGACATACCTCATTATACAAAATTTAAAGGAAAAAAATCACAATTGTTAATATCACCACCGAAGTCATCAGAACAGTCTTTAGACATTGGGAACCTGTCAAGCTCATGAAAGCAACGACAATGTTTCCCCAAATTCTAATTTGAGCTTGAAAATTCAAATTCCACTTTTAGCAACAATCACTTTCAGTTGTTTTCCTTGAATTGACAGGCCCACATTATTCATTTTTAAGAAAATATCTGCCAGATACTCAAATCTGAATAACCACAATCTGTCAGTTGTTCCTTCATGGAGAAATGCTGCTAGGTGTGGGGGTAAGTGGGGGAGCAGCTACTTCAGCTGGCGACCAATGTGACAAGTGATATTTCCTTTCCTTGAGAAAACAGATACTTCTCTGCTTCTATTTCATCTCCCAGAATGTTGAAAACTCATGTATTCCAGAGTTGAGATGTAATAAAACCAATTTCTGCTGCCTCAACAAGACCATTCTTAAGTTAAACCAGCATTTTTCATATTGAGTGCACGGCAGTGAGGAATCCCATGACTTCTGACGGAGTTCAATGACACTAACTTCGTTAGTGCTAAGGTTTCAGCATCTGTACCCCAAATTGCTTTGGTGCAAGCAGAACACGATAGAAAAGGCAAATAATGTCTTAGTATTACTTTGAAAATAGTTCTGACCTCACAGAAAGAATGGTTTTACTCTCATGACCCCCCTGGAAGTATCTTGGGCATCCCTAAGGTCAGTGAATCTCTCTTTGAGAACCATTGCCAATATGGAAATGTAGAGAGACCCATAAAGACAGGGCGGGAGGAAGATGTATGTTGACTAAAGATAAATGAGATTCCAGCAGCACAAATTGGTGACCGGTATTCAGACATTAAGGAAGAATAAGGAAAAACTATTAAAAAGTAGACACATGAATTTAAAAGCATAGCAACTTGGGGCTGTCTTTCACAAGAGCAAATAACCATATACTTCAATAGCTCCGGAGAGCATCACCAAAATTCTGCACTGTGCAATGAACACTGTTCATAAAGATGACCTTGAGTCATTAAAACAAGGTTTCAAAACATCAAATATACTATATTTAGGAGACCAAAGAAGAGAAGAAGGCGTTTTCTGAGGAAGAATTCCTGAGAAACAGTTCCACTTCTTAAAATTGCTTTGAGGTTTTATTTAGATATTTACTTGTGCGAAGTAGCTCATTTCAGATGATGGATAAATAAAGCATCTCAATAATTAAATACAATCCCATGAAATTAGGTAGAATCATTTTCTCCTCTTTATGGGTGGGCAGTGGGGCTGAGTGAGATTAATAATGTACCTGTTGACCGTGAATGTGCCAGAACAGAGCATGGGTCGGGTTCTGATATCGTGCAAGGTATTATATACATATTTGGTTTCCTCCCATTTTTTGACATTCAGTCCCGAAAACTCTTAGACTCTTTGGACCTGTAAGAGTGTATGCTAATGAGATGACTGGGGGCTGCCGTCCCTAGATGTCTCAGAATGGGGGCTGGTCACCAGAAAGGCTAACCCCAGGTTGGGGAGGGGAGAGGTGCTTGTGCTGTAGGCTAAGCTGATCTCCAGTGGCCAATTATGTAATCAATCTTGCCTATGTAATGGAGCCTCCGTTAAAAACACAAAAGGATGGAGGTGCAAGAACTTCAGGAGAGCTGAGCACGTGTGGCTCCTGCAAGGTGCAGTACCCAGGGTGGGAGGGGGACATGGAGGCTCCACATACTTCCCCCATACCTCACCCTATACTTCTCTTTGTCTGGCTGTTTATCTGTATTCTTTGTAATATTCCTCATGGGTGAAAGTAGATAAGGTGTTTCCTGAGTTGTACGAGCTACTTTAGAAAATTAATTGAACCCAAGGAGGGGATAGGGGGAGCTGATTTATTGCCAGTGATTGGTGTATAAAATGGGGACCAGTTTGTGAGTCTGAGCCCTAAACCTGTGGGATCTGACACTATATCCAGGTAGAGAGAATTGAATTGAAATAGAGAACACCCAGTTGGTATATACTGGAGAACTGGTTGCTGGTGGAGAGAAATTCCCACACGTTTTGCCAACTAGAGGTGAAGTATTTAGTGTTCTGTGCTGACTGAATAAGAGAAGAAAAAACATTTCAGTTTATTACAGTGTAACTCTTAGATCATGCACCACTCCCACATCGTCTTTCCTGAGGCTACCCAGCAGAAATACCTGGTACCCCTGCAAAATCAAAAACCTTAGCATCTTTGAGAATTTGATCCCCACACAGGAGATCCCAGGGAAGCTGGGTGTTCAGTGAAGTTGAACGTGAACTCTGCCCATCAGTCATTCTGAACTGGTGGCAATGGAAAAGAGATGATGATTTATAACACTTAAATAATGCAGTGAGGTTTGCTTCCTGGCTAGATTCTTCTTGTTTTTTTTTTTTTTTTTTTTTTTGAAACAGAGCCTCAAGCTGTCCCACAGGGTAGAGTGCTGTGGCATCACAACTCACAGCAACCTCCAACTCCTGGGCTCAAGCGAGTCTCCTGCCTCAGCCTCCCAAGTAGGTGGGACCACAGGCACCCACCACAATGCCTAGCATTTTTTTTTGGTTGCAGCCAGCATTGTTCTTTGGTGGGCCCGGGCTGGATTTGAACCCGCCACCTTAGGTGTATGTGGCTGGCGCCTTAGCCACTTGAGCCACAGGCACCGAGCCTGGAGTCTTCTTGTTAGGGGCTCTGAGAGCAGGTTCTTCTTCCATAAGATGTACAAGAACACAATTCCAATTACTCTGCATCATAACCTCCCTGGAAAGGGAGAGAGAGTGGCCATCTAACAGTTAAGACAGTGTATCTTCATTCACCTATGAAAGGCATGGCGGTAAAGTGAATTTCTACAGAGAGAGGGCCACTGGTGATCATGTGAATAATTAGGTTTTGCTGGAAAGAAGTGTTCAGGTTTGGATATGGAAATCATCCCTGAAGGTCATATGGGCAGAGGGAATGGGGTAGTAGAGATGGCAGAATTCCCAGCTGGGGGAAAAGAGGGTCCAGAGTTTCACCAAGGCACGAACACTGTAGTAAGGAGTGCCTGAATTCATCCCGTACCAATTATCAAGATTCATGAGGTTCAAAACACATACTTTTCTACATCAGTGAATACAGAATTTGGGGAGATTTGACTCAAGTTATCTGCATAATTGCCCCAAAGTTCTCCTCTCAATCCCTGTGAAGATAAAACCCATGAGTTTTGCTCCAAAGGTCTCATTACATCTGCAACCCACGTCAGTTCGTTCCCTCCCTTCCCCATTTTATCCCCTTCAACATCATCTCTTTCCCTACTAGGTCACTACAACACTCTTTTCTATCACTGAGCACAAAATAATGTTTTAAGGTTACTGTCACATCTCATAGAGCTTAGTTTTCCCACCTCCATGCCTATCTCTGGGGCCCGGACAGCCCTAACAAGCACACTGGGAGTCTCTAGTGTGTTTCTCACACCAGCAGCACTGGAATCCACAGGGAAGTGGTCAACAATGTAGAATCTTAGATCCCAGAGCAGAAACACTGAAGAGGATGTGTAGCTCAGCAGGACTCCAGGTGATTCTCCCATGCACTACTTTTGGAGAAGCCCTGCTAGATTGCACTTCCAAAATCGAGAAGCTTCGAGGGTCAGGGATCTGGGTTCTGCCTCTGCTCTGCCACGCTGGGGTTCAGCTCCTGAGACCTTCAACGTGAGGACATCCCTTTCTTCAACTGCATCCGGAGAGGCTTAAACCAGATAAGTCCTTCCTAGACTTTGCAGGCCAATGCATCATTTAAGCTGATTTCTAAAAACACAGATTGTCCGGCCCCTCTCCTGGAGATGGTGATTCCATAGTCTGTAATGCCGATAGGATTGACCTAGGCTCCAATATGGCTCAGCCACCTAGTGACTATCTTCAGGCAAATTACTTTTTTTTTTTTTTGAGATGGAGCCTCAAGCTATCCCCCTGGGTAGAGTGCCATGGCATCACAGCTCATAGCAACCTCCAACTCCTGGGCTCAAGCGAGTCTCCTGCCTCCGCCTCCCAAGTAGCTGGGACCACAGGCG
>CAUYQV010174472.1:0-19910 GCA_963574575.1 Galagoides demidoff | reverse complement strand
CCAGCTACTTGGGAGGCGGAGGCAGGAGACTCGCTTGAGCCCAGGAGTTGGAGGTTGCTATGAGCTGTGATGCCATGGCACTCTACCCAGGGGGATAGCTTGAGGCTCCGTCTCAAAAATAAATAAATAAATAAATAAATTTTAGATTAATAAGAGGGTACATGTGATTAGGTTACATTGTTTGCTGGACTCATTTCTATAACATTTGAATCGTCTCAGAGAAGCCCTGTGTTCTTTAGCTATAGTCCCCTTATCTCCCGACCCCACCAAGACACAAGCAATCTATTTCCTGTCCCTATAGTTTTCGCTATTCTAGACTTGCATGCAAATGGGACCATGCATTGTGTGGTCTTTTGTGACTATCACTTAGCATAATGTTTTTACTGTTCATCCATGTTGTACGTATTAATACTTCATTTTTATGGTCTAATAATATTCCATTATATGAGTGTATCACATTTTGTTTATCCATTCATCCATTGATGATCATTTATTGTTTCCACCTTTTGGCTATGATAGATAATGCTGCTATAAACAATTTCTGTACAGATTTCTGTGTGAACTTACATTCTCCTTTTTCTTGGGCATTAGCTGGGCCATATACTTCATGTCATTGTATAACTCTGTGTGTTTAATAGTTCAAGAAAGTGCCTGATTTTTTTATAAAGTGATTGCACTATTTTTCATTCCCCATAATATATGGGTGTTCTGATTTCTCTGCATATTCTCTAACACTGTCGTCTGACTTTTTGATTCCAGCCATCCTCGTGGATGTGAAGTGAGAGCTCATAGTGCTTTTGAAATATTTGGATTTCCCAGATAACTAGTGATGTTGAACATTTTATATCATGTGCTTATTGGCCATTTGTATATCTTCTTTGGATAAATGTTTGTTCAGATCCTTTGCCCATTTTGATAGAGTTGTCTTTTTATTGTTGAGTTGTAAAGGTTCTTTATATATTCTACATGTAAGTTCCTTACTAGATATGTGATTTGCAAGTATTTTCTCCCATTTTGCAGGCTTTTTACTTTCTAAATCTAGATGGCGTCAATATAATCTATGTTAAACAATACATTTGTGAATAACTCATGGGTCAAAGAACAAATCTCAAGATAAATTATTACAGAAAATGTTTTAAACTAAATGAAAACACATTACAAAAATTTGTGGTATGCAGGTAGAACATGGCTTATAAGGAAAATTTTAGCATTACATGCTTAATTTAGAAAAGAAGAAATATCTAAAAGGAACTGCTTAAGCTTCCACTTTAAGCCACTCTGTTAGGCATTATAAGATTGGTCTCCAAAACCAATAGGTTAGGGCTATGTATGTGTTATAAGCAATACTTCTGATACTGTTAGGCTTTAATATTTTGCCAGACAGATGGGTGTGAAATTTATCTTCATGCTTTATGTTTATTTCCCTGATTACTAGGGAGTTAAGTAATTTTTATTGCATTGTATTGAATGGCTTTTCAGGTTTTTTCTCTATGTAGTGTCTAATCTTATTTTGCCCACTTAAATTGGGGTCCATTGTACTTTTTGATTTAAAGAAAACATTTCAAAATGTTATAAATGTGAACATTTACCAGTTCTATCTATGGAAAGGATAGCTGTAGCTATCCTCGAACTTCATGTTGTCTTTGTTGTACACATGGTTTAATTAAAAGAGTCAGACTTAATATTTTAAAAATATGGCTTGTTTTTTAGTCTACCTTATAGATATAATTTCTTATATTTTCTTTATTTTTTTGAAGTTTTTCTTTTACATTTCCACCTGGACTTATTTTTATTTAGGGATTTCTTTCTTTCTTTTCCACACGGCTATCTCATGTTCTAAGCATCATTTATAGGCACCCATCCTTTCCCTGCCTCTTTGCTGTTCGCCATTGTCATATATCAAGTTTCCCTACACCCGACAGTAACTTTCTGAACTTTCTGTCCTGTTTTACTGGGCTGCTGTGTTTTTTACTTCTATGATAATCCTACATGGTTTTACTACTCTGGACTTATGAAAAATATTGCTGCCCGGCAGTATAAGCCCCTGCTCGTTCTGTCATTACTTTTCACAAGTGTTTTGACTGTTCTTGGCCCTTTGCTCTTCCATGTGAATTTTATGATTAGTTTGTCAAATTTGATTTAAAAACTGTTTGTATTTTTATTGGAATTAAACTGAATTTATGGAATGATTTGGGAAAAATTGACATATCTGTGATTTCACATCTTTTCTCTTATGAAAAGAATGAGTTTTTGAGGGCATCTCTTGAGCCACCTGCATGTGGTCTCAGCTCCAAGGGATCTGCCTCCAACCAAGGTCAGAGCTAATGATACACTGAAGTGCCGGGAGCTTCATATCTTTGTATAAAACTTAGTCTGTGTCTTATGTTCTGTGTTAGTCAATTGTGCGTATAACTTGACCCAGTAGTGCTTGTCTCCTGTGTCCTTTTGTATTTTCATTGCCTTACCCATTTGTTTGCTCCGGGTTCTAGGTATTCAAGGCCTTAGCACAAAATCCTAGGCTAGAGAAGAGCATGAAGAGTTTCACTCCTTCAGGAATCAATGCAATTGATCCAAATTGAGAGAGAACATTTTGAAGTGTCTTGATAACCACGGAGTGACAACCATGCTGTGAGTTTCTTGTTTATTTTGTTTTCCATTTTCATATGGCTCTAAGGCTGTTTCCAGATATATGCAATGTATCACAGAAGACCATGACTACACAGTGCCTATATCTGGATATTTCTAAGTATTCAGATATATGACTAAATTGCTCTGTGTTCGTTCAGATGTGTCAGTACAGACTTTTAGCCAAGCTTTCATAGTCTGCTATTTGTCTCTGTTATGGAATGGCAGCTTTTCAGCGCTGCACTGCTTCCTTCTGTACCTAGACACCTAGGCCAATTCTTCTGTTTCTTAATTAAGAAATCTTAATTTTTAGAACAGTTTTGGATTTACAGAAACATTGAGCAGAAAGTACAGAGGGTTCTCACGTACCCCTCAGTTTCCCTGATCATTAACAACTTACATTGGTGTGGTACACTTGTTAGAATTGGTGAACAAATATTGATACTTTATCATTAACTCAAGTCCATAGTATATGTTAAGATTCATTCTTTGTGTTGTACAATTCTGTGAGTTTTGTCAAATGCATGAGGTCACGTATCAACCATCACAGAACCATACAGAATAGTTTTGCTGCCCTAAATATCCCTGTGCTGTAGCTTTCTGTCACTCTCTCCTCCCCTCTAACTGCTGGCAACCACTGATTTTTTTTTTGTGTGTGTGTGTGTGTGTGCGTGCATCTTTTTAACTTTCCTTTTCCAGAATGTCATATAAATGGACCAATACAGTATATAGGTGTTCTAGACTGGCTTCTTTCACTTACCAATATGCATTTAAGCTTCCTCCATGTGTTTTCATAGCCTGATGGCTCACTTCATTTCCATAGTTGGCTAGTAGTCTATTACATGGATATACCACTTAAAGGCCTATTCTTGCCTTGTTGCTCTTTGATGGACCATTGAAAACTGTGATAGACAACTCCAAATTCTAAATCTCAAAGCTCACCATACCCAACCACAGTCAAGAAGCATTTAAACAACCAGAACATTTAGACTTGTTCAAATACCAATCATTTGAGTATGAAAAAAATAGCCAAATTAATGTTCACTAATTTGACCAGTCAGTTACATGAAGATGATTAACCTGGTTGGATTTGGGGGCCTAACCTGAGAGAGAGGCTGGTGGAAGAAATCCTGACTTGGGAGTCAAGAACTCTGAGTTATCCTCACAGGGCTTCCATTAACCTGTGTGTGCTACCCTCCCCTGTGGACTTCAGTATTCGAAGGCCTTGTATGCTCTGCTGAGCTCAAATTCCAGAAAAACTATAAGTCCTCCATTATTGATCAGTCTTCTCATTTGTGGCATGGGGTGCCATTTAGATGCCAGAGCATACATGCCAGGGCAGTAGGACCAAGGACTCATAAGCTCACCGTTTGCCTCTTGGGTATCTTGCTAGGACTCAGCCTCTTGCCAAGGGACAGGGCTGATGTCACGTGTCCCTGAGGGCTTTGCAGAACTTCTGTGGAGAGGGGGGTCATGATACACACGTCCTGGGGCCTGTTGGAGACAGGCAAACCATGACACTCTAAAAGCTGAATTTCCCTTGGCCTTGATCAGGCTTTATATTCCCGGAGTGTTATTAGGCCAAAACAGATGGAAAGACATCGATGATTAATGCTGCTAGATGGAGCTGGTTCTCTTTAGATGAACTCTCTTCCCCTTCTGCCTGACACTCTAAGTCCCAATGAGGTATTGCACTGCCCAAGTTTAAACTCCTCTTTGCTATCAGGTACTGACTTCCATGAATACTTCTGCAGTTTTAGATTTACATATTGGCTACTTTTCACAATGAAGCCTCCCACTTTTCATTCCCTTATCTTTTGTGGGGCAGAGGGTCTTTCTATAGTGTTAAAACAGAAACTTAACATTCATTCCTTCTTTTGCAGATTGATTTGTTTTTCCTGAGAGACTCTTGACTCCATGCTGGGCCTTTAATCTGGGCTAAGCTTGGTAGTGGGCTCTGTGAAGAGAAGTAGTAATTTCTCTAACCTCTGGGGGCAAAAGATCCAGGAAGGGTAATGACAGATGTGCACAGAGCAGACATAGCTAGACAGTTTCGGGTTGGGGCCAGGAGGCCCTCTATATTGTCAGCTGCCCAGCTCTAAGTGCCTTACTGTCGTTCAGCTGTCACTCACCATTGGATCTCTGGGGTTCATGTCTCACACAGGTGCTAGGAGAAGCCCCTCACTAGTCTCCCTTGCTCCAGGCTGTCCCCTCCACTGCCCCTGGACTGAAGAATGGTCCTTGCAGGTGGAGGCATAATTTCACAGTGGGAGTCTTCATTGACTTCAGAACCATGCCCCAAGCCTTGGGTCTGTCATTCAGGGCCCTTCACATCTCAGCACTGTATCTCCCACTTGCCTTTGCAGGTGATCTGGGCCACCCTCTCCCATAGCTCCTGATGTTTCAGCTGTGCCAGACCTTCCTTTGTTCCCAGAGTATCTCAGTTACCTACACACTGCTGCACCTTATCCGGGCCTGGAGTTCTGTCCTCCCACACCATCTTTCCTATTCATTCTTCAAACCACAGTTGTCAACATCACCACTTGTGTGAAGCCTTCCCTAATCCCCAGAGAGTTAGTGTCCTTTCAGGTAATATCAGAGTCAGACCAGAACCTTGTCCCAAGGCCTTCATCATATGCTGTTTGGTGATAAGATTTAGAAGTGAGCATTTCCCTGAGTGACCTGAAGTCTCCAGGAACATGCACTACCCAGGCTCCTTGTGGGCTGCTTGTTCACAGCCTTCCCTATGTCAGATGCAGCTGCTCTCGTGTGCTGGCAGGAACACAGCCCTCTTTTGTAAGGAAGGATGTCCACTTTGGCTGACAGGAAGCATAGGAAGGTGGGGGCAGCAGGCAGGCTCCCTGAGACCCGTCTGGTGAGGAATGGGGCAGAACAAGCCTCCCAGCCTAATATCTTCTCCCCATCTCCCCTGGGCAAGACAACCTGCAGCAGCTCTTGACTGATCATCCACTAGACCCCAGCAACTGGGCTGGTGCTGGGCTGCTCCCCTCGAGGACTTCATGGTCCTATGGGAAAATAGATCTCTGTATATGGGGATATTCATTCGCTTAGCCTGCCATAGCATAGCACCACAGACTAGGTGGACTGAACAACAAAAATGTATTTTCTCTCGTGCTGGAGGCTAGACGCCCAAGATCAAAGTGTTGGTGGGTTGGTTCCTTGTGAGGGCTGTGAGGGAAGAGTCTGTTCCAGGCCTTTCTTTTTGGCGTGTAGGTGGCTGTCTTCTGCCATAGATGGATTTTGAACAGAGAAGGAATGGCCAGTCCAGTAGAAAAGGGCTTGTCAGTGGGTGGTCCTTCCGTTTTCTCTATTACGAAGAGGTCTGAGATCTGCTCATGACTCTTGTTTGCTGAGGACATTGTCTGCAGTACCATCTTCTTCCTAAGTCCTAGGGTGGGCTCCCTTCCAGACAAGCCATAAATTGTAAGGAAGGTAGTCTACCCCTAGCTCTGTGGCGAGGACAGCCTGGAGAAGGAAGAAACAGTGTGACCCAAATGGGGAGCCGGAGCCTTGGCCCCAGCTCTACCCTGCCTTGCTCTTGGTTTTGCACAAATCCTAGTCCCTTTCTGAGCCTTGATTCCTCCAGTTCCAGAATAAGGAAATTGGCCTGACCTCCCTTCCTACTTGAACCCTCCTTACATTCAGGTCTGCAATTGTAGCTCTGTAACCAGGAAGTTGAAAGGTCTTCTGGTGCAGGGGGGAATATTCTCCTGCCAGCCTGAGCAGGGGTTGCGTGGGAGTCCTTCCCATGCCCTCCTTCCACCTGCCACAGAGCTCCAACCATTTTACAACCCCAGATCAGAGACGCCTATTCATTGTTGTTTGAGAAAAATTCTGGGTGGGGAAAGTATCATGCCTAAAAGCTGCCAAGCAGCAGCTAGGCTAGAATCAATTTATTTTTAAGGATTTTCCACCTCTTAGCCCATCTGCCCCTGAGTAACCTGAAGCACGACAAAGATGATATGTGTCCCAGTCCTGGATTTTAGACTAAGCATGCCTCAAATATCTGCATCACATCTAAATTTCCCCTCAGCAATAGCTCACTGCTGAACAACCCCAACTCCTTTCCACAGATACTTGGCCCAAGGAAAGCAAATATTTCAACAGTTCACTCTCTCACTCCAATTCCTATACATGTTAAATTCCAGTTTAGGGAGGAAAAAAATATTTATCACATTCTTGCATGGACATTTTACACCAGATTGAGTGGGTGACAGGCAGGAAAACTAGAAAGGAAATGCCTGTAATAGTTAGTTAATGTGGTCATCCTATTTGATTTGGCTGAATCTCCCCAAATGCAAGTAGAAATGTCCCACTTGATTTACATGTGACTCTTTTCTTCCACAGAGGGAGGGGAGGAAGAGACAGCACCAGTCTCACAGTGATCTTAGAGTAGAGTGAGACATTAGCTGGAATGTAGACCAGTTGTCCTGGGCCCCCAGGTGGTTAGGGATGGGGTCTCCAAGAAAGTGCTGAGGGGACAAGGCCATATGCAAATACTTTATCTTGACTGAGAACAGCTTAGAAAATACCACAATTGAGTTTTGCAGAAAGCTGTTCACTGCTAACTCTCCAAGGAAGAGCAGTGGGCTTGGAATAGAGTCACTGCCATCAGCCTAAGTTCTCCTATTTGACCTTGGGTGAGCATCTTAGCTTCTTGGAGCCTGAGTTTCTTTCCCCCCTGGTAAAATGAGGTTAAAACCCTGTTCTACTGACCTCATAGGGCTGTTATGAAGAGCCCAGGGAAAAATGAGCATGAAAGCTTTTTGTCAACTGTTTCAGGGACACAATCTTTTACTTTTGTTTTTATTAGACAAAGAGTCTGGAAAATGCTAACACGGCAAGACCAGGCCAGAGTTCTGTTTTTAGGTGTTTTGGACTCAGAACACTCATCTGAAGGAAGTCCTCTGAAACAGAGAATTATTCTTAAGAACTTATAGGGACATGAGCCTTGGACTTCATGTCAGAGAGTGGTTTACCACACTCACTTGCCCTAGGGCAGTGGTTCTCAACCTGTGGGTCACGACTCATAGGAACTATATTAAAGGGCCGCAGCATTAGGAAGGTTGAGAACCACTGCCCTGGGGAAGCTTGCTGCCCTCAGTGGCTGCCCTCACTTTCCCTATCTGTATCATGCGGGTTTGACCTAGAGGCTCTCTCCAGCCCCTTCTAGCTCTTAAGTAGCCTGCTATATAATGCAGATCAATCACACTTTCCAGAGGCTTTATATTTCACTGGGCCTGTGCAGGTAGGAGCTTTTGTGCCTAGCCTTTTAACCAGAAAGTCCAGTAGAGACTCTGGGGTGCTAGAGGTCAGTAGTTGCTGGAGAACAGGTCAGTGTAGTGGATAAAGAGCATGAGATCTGGAGGGACAGCTGTGGGGTTTTATCAATCTTTCTTGCCTTAGTCATCCTGACCCCAAGAGGCATGAAAAAACTGGGGCTTCTGCCTAACATAATTCAGGAGGCAATCCTCCAGGCCCTACCAGCCCTGTGATCAGACAGACACAAGGCTGTAGACTAAGGCCAGTTTCCCAAAGAGTTACCCAATCAGAAAGATCAAGGTGTTTAGATGAACACTGACATATTTTCAATGGGCCAGATTAAACATGCATAAACTCATTGTTAATCATTGCAAATCATGTCTTAAGGGCTTGTATTTTTCCTCTATTAGGCTGCTGACAATGCAGGCTGTTACCAGATCATGCTAGAAATTTGTTCGTTCTATAGAAACTTCACCTTGGGACTCTTACCCTTGCTGTGGGGTTTGCATCTCTAGAAGGCCTCTGTCTCTCTCCTTTTCCAGTCCTGATAAAGACCAGTGTCCAAGATGCTGTCCAAATTAAAACTATCTGGGGAGTGCAATTAGCACAGTTGTCATTGCTAGAAGCTTCTCATTCTCTGGTTGTGTTCTTTCACCCAATTGACCTGCCTTCCATTGCTTCCTGGGAGCTGGACCCCATCCACTTGATATTCAAGGTCTTACCTAACTCATTTCTTCAGTGTAGAGCCCTAGAAAGACCACTGGCTGTAGATCCAAGCAGGTCTGGGTTTGAATGACAGCTTTGTCTCATACTCTTATGTGACCTTGGACAATTACTCCATTTTTCTTTATGAGCGTCCATTTCCTCATCTGTCAAAGGGAGGTAATAATGCCTGATAGAGCTGTTGTAAGGGTTGTAGATAATAATAAATGCAGAGAATCTGGCCCAGTGCTTAACCATTGTGGCTGGTCAGTTATCAGTGCTGTGAACACTGCAGTGCAATATTCTATCGCATATAATTTGGCCCCAACCTCTCCTCCTACCTCTCATCCCATCCTACTCACATACCCTGTGCTCTAGCCCAATTTGGTCTTTGCTATCTCACTAAGACTCTGTAAGCCTTTTCTTTGGCTTCATATGTTTGCTTATGCTCATCCCTTTACATGGGACATCTTTTACTTTATCAAATTCAGTTATCTAAATCAACCCTACACTTCAAAGCCCAGCTGAAAAGCCCTTCTGGCCCCTCCGCCTAATCTGATTATTTTACCCTCCCTTGTGCTGTTCATCACATTGAGCTTCTTGGAGATGGGCACCAGGTCTTCTTCCCCTAAGAGTACAGGGCTTGGTATAGTTTTGGCAGGGCCCACAAAGTGCAGGGTCACACATGGAGCTTTGTAGAGTATGGCTTTTCCAACACATGACTAGATCATACTGACCTTGTGTCCCTGAGAGCCAGTGCATTCCTTCTTCATAAAAGCTGAGTGGATCCTGGGCCCCTGCTAGCACAGTATCTAAGTTTGGATCTTAATAAGTTGCCTGCCCAGAGATAAACCCCTGAGGTGGTTTTGATTGGGGAATCCAACATCTTGAATAAGCAAGGGCTCCATCTTCCTGTTTTGCTTTGAAGCTTTAGACTCAGAGATAGCTTGAGAATAGGAAGAGAAGGTACGTGGCAATGAGAACTATGACTTCAGGGTCAGTGAGACCTGGGAGGTATCCTGTATTCCCCCCTCTTTACTAGCTGTGTGATCATAGGCAAGTTACTTTACCCTTCTATAATGTGTTTCTGGGGAGTAAATGGGAAAGCCAAACTAGGTAAGTCACAAGGTGAACACTCAATAAAGGTTCATTATCAGGCCACAGCTAGTCTTATCACCATAGAGGGCACTGCAGCATGGATGGGCATTGCTGTGACCCTATTCAAATAAACTTGTATCCTAAATTGTGAAAGGACTTCTTTACAACAAAGCCTTGGACATGAGCCTTTCCTATGATGTAGGCCCTGAGGAGAGTAGTTCAGAGAGGCTCCAGGAAATGATGGTTATTACTGAGGATGTCTTGACATGAGGTCAGTTTATAACTATCCCATTTAGTACTCTGGTAAAGGCACTCAAGTTTCACCAGCATGTAAGGAACTATGTGTCTCTTCCAGGAAGAACTGCTTTTGACCAGCATGATTAAGTGGTGATTGGAGGAGGTGTTGAAGAGGGTTTGGTGACAGGTGCACCATTAAATCTAACTCAGGGACAATCTCTGCAGTGGTTCCATTAAACAAAATGCTTTGTTCCTCTGTGGCTATGGGGGGGACACAGCAACCTAGCTGCATCTTTAACAAGATGGACTGGTGGGGATGAAGTGGCAACTGGGCTGCAAAGTCAGGTCTCTTCAAAAACTAGTGAGGGGAAGGCTCTCAGGCATCACAAGTGGTGAGGAGAATGTGGGCATGTCCTGCATGGGGGCTCATCTTGTGGGTCAGCATGGCAGTGGAAGCTCAGGGACATTTGATGATGTACCGCCCCATGCTGAGCTGTTCCAATCAAAAGACTGTCACAACTAGAGGGAGAAAGGGATGTCTGTCACCTCTGAGGGATGCCAGACACAAGCAGGAAGGAAGGCAGGACCTGATCCAAATACACTGGGGCTTAGGAAAGGGATTTAGGTCCAGCAAGGAGCCGGACTGCTCAGCAGAGAAACTGAGGCAGGTGCACTTACATGGCTTTGGCCAATAGGGATGGTGTAGAGAAAGACACAGGGGAACAGGGCTCCTCTATTCCCATCACCTGCTGGCAATGAGGCAGCAGGATAGAATTTGCTGAGTGGGTCTTGCTGGGGCCAGGGTAAAATCGGGGCTGAGACAGTGGGGAGAGGCCCTAGGCCTGGCAGTGAGGGGTGGGTGCTGGCAGGAACTTGAGACTGGCTAACCAATTTCCTCTCTTAGTTCTGTTTATTCTCATTCGGATATATATTAATGGTTACTTGGCTGCTTTATTCCTCATTCCATCAACCAATATTTATTTACTGGGCATCTGCTCCGGTCAGGTCCTCTGTTTTACTCTGAGAAGATTAGTGCCATGGTTCTCTCTTCAAGGCCTCGCTTCTTCTACTGGAGTTGGGAAACAGACATCAAGAGTGTAGCATGGCAAGGGCAGTGAGGGAGTTCACACCAGGGACACTGGAGCGCAGTGGAAAGTACCCAGCCCCACGGAGGCATCTTCCTGGAGGTGAGACCAAGCTTGACATTGGCATACTTCTGACTGTAATGCAGTGGTGACATTGGCCTCTACCTCTCCTCCTCTTTAGCTCCTTCAGCAGGAACTGTCTTCTCAAATACAGAATTTGTTTGTGTGCATAGGGTGTGGGGGTGGCACCACATGTCAGGGCAAAGTGTAGGAAATTTCTAGGCTCCTCGCTGGGGCTGGTTTGAGTTAATTCCTACAGCTGGGACCGGGAAGTAAGCCCAAATACTCAGACAGGTAACTGATGATGAAAAAGCTGACTGTCTTCAAGGACTAGCTGTGACACAAGCCAGAAAATAGCAGGATGGGAAGGAGTCTTGGGAGAAAAGAAGAAACAGTTGACATCACTTGGAGCCCAGGAATTTTCTCCAAGTTGTCAGCGAAGTCTTTTCAGAAAATGAAACCCCCTAGGAGGCCTAGATACCTTTTCCCTCTGAGGTGAGAGGACTTATCCTTTAGTGACGGGTACACAAAGGCCTTAGGTCCTCCTGGGAGATAGAATTTCTCTTCTGAAGATCAAAAGACAGAATTTTATTCCACAATGGGATGGAGCACGGCAGCCTGGCTTGCTGGGGAGTGAGCACCGCAGGGCCCAGGCAAGTCAGGCCAGGACAGGACAGCATTGCCCTGCAGCTCCAAACCGCGGGGGAAGCTCGCGCTGGAGGAACACACGGCTGTCTCTTCCCAGAGAGGACAGCACCACAGGAAAATTAGCCAGCAGCAAGAATGGAGACTACTAGTGGGAATGGTTGTTTTTGCTTTTAAAAATGGTTCAACAAGTATTAGGAGGAAAATTATACTGCACCAGAATTCATGGCTGGGAGAGGAGGAGGCAGCTCTCAGTGGGCTTTTCTGGCCTCTTTCCATCCTAAAACGTCCTATTTTTCTACACAGAGTAAGAAAATGCGCTTGTTTCCTCCCCCTGCTCCCCTCCCTGTCTCGCCGTGTCCCAGTTTCATAACACTGTCTGAGGGGCAGCCTTGGGTCTGCTGCTCGCATCCTCTGCACACCTCTGCGCCCGGCAGCTCCGAGGCTCTTCTGTCAGTTTATTTGGAAGCGGGACTCTGAGTGGTCACCTCTGCCTAGGCCAGTGCCATTGTTTGTAGGACAGCGCAGAGGCATGCCCAGTGGAGAGCACTTCCAGTCGCTGGCCCTAGAAAAGGTCTGGATCCGCAGACTCCCTCTGAGGGCAGACCTCTGCCTCCATCATCACTGTGCCAGTTTGCCGGCTGGAGAGAACAAAGCCCAGGACCAGAAGATGAGGGCACGTCCTAAAGACCAGTGACGCCAGACCGCTCGGCATCGCTCAGTGTTTGCACACGTGGTTGTTGATTGCAAAGGAAGGTGCTGGGCTCAGCCTGGCATGTAGGGCAGATCGAATCCCCTTCCCATTAGCCCCAAGTTCAGACTGAACTCCTCCCAAGGATATTTCTGAGAGAATAATGACAAAGTAGACAACCAGAGGATTAAGTTGAACATGTCAGATTGGCCTCTACTGTAAGGCTCAACTGTGCTCATCCTGCGGTGGCAGAAAGAATGACAAATTTGGAGGCAAAAGTCAGAGTTCACCCCACCCTGTTGCCATGGACTAGCTATGTGACCTTGGGACAACTGCTCACCTTCTCTGGTCCTTAGTTACCTCATTTGTAAAAGGACAGTAAGCATCTAACCACAGCTTGTTGAAGATGAAATGAACTAAGGGATGTGGCATTGATGGGAAGTGGTGGCAGGCTCACCATCACCAAGCTTCCACACATAGTCGTAAATGAATATTTGAGGTGCCACATCCAGAGCACCAGCCATTCCTGGAGCAGCTTTCTGTCATTTGAGGGTGGCATTTATTCTAAGTAACCAAAACCTATCTGAGAATATGGAGAGAAGGTGGGTGGTTAAATCAGGGAGGTCTAGATTGGGCTGCAAAGATTAGTAGTATCCATAAACTGTCTCCACGAGCATGTGCACAGCGCCACAGGGTTTGAGCAACAGCAGCCGAGGGAAAGCAGGTAAAGCCTTTCTAGGAGACATTTCCTTGATGGTGGAAATTCTGCTTCCTTGCTTGGAAACAGCCTCAGTATCACAATACCTCCTCTGTAAAAGAACATCTACGAAAATGCCTAGTAACTGTGCCCTGTAAGCCTCTGTTTTTCTGTAAACTGGACCTTCTGGGGAGGTGGCGATGTTCTCTAGGGTCGCCTTCGGTTCTGTTCCAGTCATATTTACTTCCAGTCACGATTCTGCTTCTGGGAATAGGAGTGAGAGGATATGAGCTTGCCCAGCAGCAATTAGAACAGTACACTGGGAATAATTGCAAACCCTGAGAGAGCATCACTCTTCCCCTGAGATGGGTATTATTATCATCTCTGTTTAACAGATGAGGAGACTGAGGCACAAAGAGGTGAAGTGATTTTCCCACTGTCATACAGCATTTGGAAAGTGGCCTGGTTACAAACTCAGGGAGCATAGCTCCAGAGTTCATGCTTTGCTCTATTGGAAGGAGTCTGATGAGCCAAGTATTCTAGAATGTTCTTGTCCAATACAAGGAATGAGAGCACTAATTGCCCAGACCAGAATCTGTCTCTGTCTGAATGCTGCCAGTCAACTCAGAGAACACAATAGCTCTGAGAGGTGTGTATTGACTGGGGTCCCTCTCAAAAGATGGTCTATCTAGAAACTTGAATGTGACTTTATCTGAAAAAGGGTTCTTTGCAGCTGTAATTAAGTTAAGCATCTCTGTAAGAGATCATCCTGGATTTAGGGTGTGCCCTAAACCCAATGGAAGGTATCCTCAGACAGAAGAGAAGGCCTGCAAAGGAGAAGGCAATGTAAAAATGGAGGTAGAAAATTACAGCACTGGGACTACAAGCCAAGAAACGCCAAGGATTGCTGGCAGTTACCTGAAGCTAGGAGAGAGTTATGCAACAGATTCTATTCCAGAGCTTTCAGTAGGAGCACAGCCCCACTGACACCCTGATTTGGGACTTTTGGCCTGCACGATGTCAAAGAATAAGTTTGTATCATTTTAAGCCACCCAGTTTGTATAGCAGCCTTGGGAAATGAATCCGGGGACTGAGCCCCAGGAAGGGTCTTGATGTGTCATTTCTCCTCCAAAGAATCTGTGAAGAAACTGCAGGTCAAGGTCAGCATGGGAGTGAATGTCAATGCCACCAACCCTTTGGAAGTGACGGGGAGAATGATAGAGGATAAAATTGGCTTCCTCCAGGCCCAGAGTCCTTTTCACTCAGAGGCTTTCAGCCTCGTGCTCAGAGGCCATCATGAGTGGCAGAAACATCTGCCTGCTGAGCTGCTCAAGAGGGGCCTTGGTTCCCAGCGGTATCCAGGAAACCCGAAGAGTGACCAGTCATAATGGCTCTCAAGAGGGCTCTTGCATATCAGTTAATTTACCTCTCAACTCGCTTGAGCTATATTTCATCCCTTCTGGTGTATTTTGTTTTGTACCTGATAAAATGGAGAAAAAAGAGGACGGGGAGGGAGTGAGGGTGGGAGAGAAGTATAATTTGTTTGTTTGCTGAGCATTTCAACATTGTTGGTTCTGGCGTTGCTCTTGCCTGGAGATGTATTTGAAAGAAAGATCTTTGACTCATGCTCTCAAGACTTTAGAGCAATGGAAAGTACTTTGGTTCCTTACTAAGTTTAGCCCTCTTTCTCGGGCTTTGTGATTCTGACTCAAAGACTGATCTAATGGAGCTGCTGTGTGGTTGGAAATAGTGAAAGGATGGCCAAAGAGCCAGGGATTTGAAGCCTGGTCACCTGGGACTAAACTCAGGTTCCTTACCCTAGAAGCATCTGCAGAAGTTGTGGGGTCTAAAGTTCTCAGTGTACACGTGAGAAAACAGGTCTTGAGGGAGGCAGGGACTTGTCCCAGGCTGCATGCTTTGCTTGCTGCCAAGTTGGGACTGGAAAGGAGGACTCTTTCTGGCCCATGGTGCCAGGTGGGCTTAGATCCCCTTCCTGGTCATTGTGACAAACCAGGGGCTGTGAAGGCCTGCTAAGTTCTTTCGCCATCTATGAACCCTCTTCACAACCTCCTACCTAGCACTTTCTATTCCTAGGGTACTGTGACCCGTTGGTTATGTAGGTCACTGCTTCGTCTCCTTTACTAGATTATAAGGCTCAAGGTCTGGGCCTAAACCTTGTATTCTCCCTCCTCCTTCCAGGCCCCAGCCAGGGCCCAGAATGGGGTAGGAGCTCAGCATATATTTTTTGAATGAATGAATAAATGAATGAATGAGAATGGATATGTTCACAGCAAAATGTCTTTTGTGCTCCATCACATACTAAGAGTAGATTAAAATAGACTTTATACACTAGTATATGTTTTACATTAGAATTTCAGACTTTAGCAAAGACCTTATAGACAAACTCATGCATTCTCATTCCTGGGTGATGGCGAACCTCCACAGACCTAAAGGCAAACCAGTAACCTGATGTCTTTGTTCTGGTTTTCCCTTGGTCTCTTTTGCTGCTTGATAGAGCTGTGAGACTATCCACACTTTTGAAATATATTTTCTATAACATCCAGCCTCTTACATGAATTCATAAATTTAAGCCCCAACTTTTTTTCTTTTTTCTTTATTCCTCTTGCACTATGTGGTTAATTAATGCATCTTTTTAACATATTAGACAAGCAAAGTTCACTAAAAGGCATGAACCCCACACGTGGTTACCTAGCAAGCTTCGGGGATGGGTGTCCTTGCCGACTGTGCTAAGTACTCTCAACTCTGCTAAGTCCTCTCGGAGCAGGGCCCAGAGTTGATGCAGCCTCCCAGGCCTAGCAGCCCTGGGTGTGGCAGGCTGGGTGGGAGAGCCCCGCAGGGTGGCCCTGGGAAGGAGAAGGCGGTAACTGTGATGGGGTGTGGGAGTGTGCCCTACCTCTCTCAGGTAGGGCAAGCAGGGCAGAGCCCCTCCCATCCAGAGAGCCCTTCTGGGGCAGGGACAGTGGGGGCCACACCCTGGAACTCACACCCTGCCTACCTATATCCCCACTGTTTCTGGTAGAGCAGTTTAGCAACCAAGCCTGGTCTTTGAGAAACAGTAGTCAGGAGGCCGTGCAGTAGAAATGGATAGAATGGTGGGCTCTGGAGCCAGTCGGCGGGCTCCTGGGCTCCTGGGCTCCTCCGGCACATTGCCTCGCTGAGAGATCCTGGGCAAGTTAAACTCAAGGTCTCCAAGCCTCTGTCTTCTCTTCTGTCAACTGGAAACAGTAGCGTCCTGCCATATAGAAGTTTAATTTCTACGCACACATGGCTCAGACCCTGGCTCCTGAGGGGCACTTGATAGTATGTCTTGTGGTGAGAGCAGCGGTGAATAGCGAGGTGGTCCCCACGATGCGGGTCACAACGGCGTTTTCAGTGCTTTTCCTGTGCAGGTGGTATTACTGTCCTTCTCCAACCCTTGAAGAAACTGAGGCCCTGCAAAGTGAGGTGACTTGCAGGGATTCACACAGCCACACCCTAGGGCTGTCTCAAGGGTCCAGTGAAGTAACAAAGGCCACGAAACCCAAGCCTCCAACACTTCATCATTCCTCTCTCTTCCAGGCCATTCGGAAGAGCAGAACGGCAGACAGGCTGCCCCTCCAGCCGGCTGCCCAACTTATCTTGAATCCCACCAGGGCTTAAGGAAAGATTTTCCTAAGAAGAGCCACTCCACAGGCTGTCAATGAACTATGTAGCCCATTAGCCAGCAAGATGTCATGGCTGGGACTGTAAATTGGGTTTATGTGAAGAAGAGAAAGGAAAAATATACTTTGCAAATCTTCAGTGTCATATTGACTGAAAGCCAAGCAGATGTCTTACCACGTTCTCCTCCTGCTGGCCTTCCTGGAGCAGGGGGTTTAGAAGCGTTTTCTAGGCCACAAGAAACCAGGTCTGGAGAAAGGAGGGGAGTCATGTAGCCCTTGAGTGAGGAGAATGAGGGGGTTGTGACTTCCAAGTACCAATTAGGTTATGAAGGCACCTTCCAGAACCAAGCCAGGATTTGTCTGGTATTTAAGGTGGGGTTCCTTTTTGAAGAGATAAATCAGGGCAGCTTGAAAGTAGGGGAGGGAGGCCTGGCAGGAGGGAGGCCACGTTGTCAGCCCAGTGAGAGACTTAGCCTCCTTCTGTGCAAGCAGAAGGGGTGGGAAGGCCACTCCCAGGCCCCTTCCTCTCCAACATGTCATGATTTTGCAGACTATTTAGCAAGCTGGGGCAGGTCAGTTTTAGCAGGACTTAACTATTCTCCTGATTGTGACAAAGTCCATTGCCTCTCTGCTGCTGTGTTCCCTAACCTCCCTGCCTCACTTGCCTTGTCTTCAAAATAGTCTAAATCGAGTGGCTGTGTTCTATGAGCAGCCTCTTTTTTTATTTCTTTTTTCTTTTTTTTTGCAGGTTTTGGCTGGGGCTGGGTTTGAACCCACCACCTCCGGCATATGGGGCCAGCATCCTACTCCTTTGAGCCACAGGCGCCGCCCAGCAGCCTCTTTTTGGTAACTCCCTGGAGGTAGAAGAGAGTAAGGAGGAGCCTTGCCTCAGGTGACCTTGATGAGCCAGGCAGTTAACTTGGGGGGCAGGAGGTGGTACTGCTTGGTAGCCCAAACATGTTAAAATGGGGGTGAAGTTGGGCCAGGGCAGGGGTCTGGTTTGTCCTGCCGAGGTGCCAGTCTTGAAGTTCTCTTGTTTTCCTTCCTAGCCATAGGAAGGCCCCTCTGCCCTTGGTTCCTGCCTGCCCTCCCAGAATGCCATGCTACAGAGCTTAATCCACTTTCATGGTACCATAGCCTATTTAGGCAAATCTGTTAACCTTTCCTTATAATTCC
This sequence comes from Galagoides demidoff, assembly GCA_963574575.1. NCBI lineage: Eukaryota > Metazoa > Chordata > Mammalia > Primates > Galagidae > Galagoides > Galagoides demidoff. Next base: position 1,949 of record CAUYQV010174472.1, on the reverse strand, counting down.
CAGGAATACTGAGGACTTGTTTGGGGGTGATGTGCATGGACACACTTCAGGCTTCATGGACTTTGTGTGCTCCCACTGATTTTGTTTGTGTCAGGGAGCTGAGAGGAATTGGTCTCTGAACTGGAGCTAATTCTTCTTTATTTCAAGTCCAGACAGAAAAGAATATTGATTGACTTTGTGTCAAAGGTATCTGACACAAACTAGAATCTGGGAGGGTCCTACCTACTCCAAAATCCTCTGCCCCATGCAGGAATCTGCTGTACATAATTAGGGTTTTATCTGAAGGTCTCTAAGTAAATGCTGCTCACTGCTTCCTATTGTAGCCCATGCCAGTTTCAGACAGTGCTGAAAGTTTTCCTTCTTCAAAGCTGAAATTTGTCTTCGTGAAACATCTACCCACCTAGTTCTAGTTCTAGTTCGTAGTCAATATGCACTTCTCACTACAGGCATTATGGACGCCTTACCTTCTCTTCTCCAGGCTCATCATCCATTCCTCCCATGTCATGATCCCAAGACCCTCCACTGTCCTGTCCTCCCTGTTTTTTTCTGATTTCTCCCAATATATCTCATTCTGTAGCCCATCTGGAATAAGTTGAGTTGTACATGGAGAAATAAAGATTTAAATGAATCTCCCTTAGGTGCACGTCTACATCCCCCCAGGCCACTTGCTAAATGAGCTTTCATTTCCCTGGGGTGTTTCTTTCACCTGGTTTGGCTCTGTTTCTAAAATGTAATAGATCTCATACTGGGCTTTCCTTTCCTCGCTAAGCCAATACTCTGTATCTTTTTCCTGTGGCTGCTACAAAAAAGCACAAACTTAGTGGCTTAAAGTAACACCTACTTATTCTCCTACATTTCAGAAGGTCAGAAGTCCAAATGAGTCTCACCAGGCTAAAATCAAGGTGTTGTCAGGGCTGTGTTCCTTCTGCAGGCTCTCTGGAAGAGTCCATTTCTTTGCTTTTTCCAGGTTCTAGAGGATGCCCCCATTCCTTGGCTCATGGCTCCTTCCTTTATCTTCAAGGTAAGCCACACAGCATTTCCAAATTTTAATTACCTCCCTTCTCACTGCCTCTCTCTGACCCTGCTTCCATCACGACATCCCCTATTCTTACTCTGACCATCTCTCTGTCTTCCCTATCTACTAACAAGGACCTTTATAGTTTCACTGGGCCCACCCAGGTAATCCAGAATGATCTCCTCATCCTAAAATCTTTAATTTAGTCATATCTGCATATTTCCTTTTACTGTGTAAGGTCACATATACACAAGTTCCAGGGATGTGGACATGAACTTCTTTGGAAAGGACTATTATTCTGCCTATCTCACACTCCTGCTGTCAAGGCCATGGTATTAGCAGAACTAGCTTAGGTGACCATGGACATATTCAAATAGGGTTCTGCCCATTTGTGCCCAGCCAGGCCCTGGCTTCCATCACAGAGGAGTGCCTCATTACTTGGGGGAAAGAGGTGACATGCAGTCTACTTCTGGACACAGACTCAGCTCCACATGTGGTATTGGAAGCATCTTGTTCCCAGAAACTCTTCTTTCAGGTCCATCATGGGCCTGACATGAGTAAGAGTTCTGCAAATAAGTGACTGGCTGACTAGATAAATGAGGGAACTACTTCCACGTCCAGCACAGCTGTCATAACTGTATGATCTTTATGACTGTTCTCATATCTTCATTCTTTCTTTATAAATGGTCAATGGGGCTCTGCACCTGTGGCTCAATCAGCTAAGGCGCCAGCCACGTACACCTAAGGTGGCCGGCTCGAATCCCCAGCCCAGGCCCGCCAAGCAACGATGATGGCTGCAACCAAAAACGTGGCGGGCACCTGTGGTCCCAGCTGCTTGGGAGGCGGAGGCAGGAGACTCGCTTGAGTCCAGGAGTTGGAGGTTGCTATGAGCTGTGATGCCATGGCACTCTACCCAGGGGGATAGCTTGAGGCT
>CAUYQV010174464.1:0-12159 GCA_963574575.1 Galagoides demidoff | reverse complement strand
TCACATTACTCAGAAGAGGTACCAAAGCTTCAGCACACTTTACAGCTTTATTAGCAGCAGCTATGTGTAAAGGGGTTTGCCAGTTTTTGTCTCGAGCATTAACATCTGCAGAATGCTTCAGAAGCACCTGAACTGCTTCCTAAAACATATGAAAATAAAAGTTATAAGACAAATAAGTGATTTAAAAATGTATACACTATGTATACATATATACACACAATATGCACATACCATGTGTATATACACACACTGTATCTATATCTATCTATATAGGAAATAAAGTTCTGATAGAACCTATTATAAACAAGCATGAATTTACCTAAGAAAATGAAATTGTATATAAAAGCGGTACTCAGAGCCATAAAAGATGCATCAAGATAAAATATTCCCTTTCATTACATTCCATTTCATTCTACTCTTATTAATGTATTCCCTTTTCCTACCCTCCCATTAAAGGCATAACAATTCCTACAGAAACATTCTTCAAAAATATCATTTCTTACCTTGTATGCTTACCAAAATACAATTTATACTTTAATAGTTTTTTAAGGATTGAATCCATAAAAATTAAAAGCATGCTATTTCTATATTTTACAAAATGAAAAATCATTAGGATCTAGTTCATTAAAAAAAAGACACATGGGCGGCACCCGTAGCTCACCCGGCCACATATGCCAAGGCTAGTGGGTTCAAATCCAGCCTGGGCCACCTAAGGCAAGAATGACAACTCTAATTATAACAATAAAAAATAGCCGGGTGTTGTGGCGGGCACCTATAGTCCCAAGCTACTTGGTAGGCTCAGGTAAGAGAATCACTTACGCCCAAGAGTTTGAGGTTGCTGAGAGCTATGACGCCATGGCACTCTACCCAGGGCGACAGCTTGAGACTCTGTCTCAAAAAACAAAAAAAACCTAAAAAAACACACATACAAAGTATTTATTATAATCCTGCCTTATTGGAAAATTAGAGCAATTTAAGAGTTTTACTGTTCAAAGGGATTTACCTCCCAAAAGCACATAGAAAATCTCACACTTACCACTTCTATAAATTGGAATCACGTAAGGAAAGATTCCAAGGAATTCAGTATGCCATCAATTTAATATACTCAGAACTAAATTTAGCATAACTTTATCCTTAAAATCATAATCTTATTTTTTTTGTAGACACACAACAACCTACATATGAAAGTGAAAAAGACCAGAACCAGAACAGAATCTGGGTTCCCATCTTAATTCTATTATTTATAAGGTATACTAACTATTCAAGTCTTATAAAACATATCCTCAACATTGTTATCTATAAAAGTGGATGTGGGGAAATACTAACTGTCCATCACTCTCCTCCAGTATGTTACAAGGCACAATAAACTAATGTACATGAAAAGTGTCAGAAAGTAAAAAGTTACAAATATTCAGAATATACTTAGAGATTAAACAAAATACTATTACACATGAATCATCCACAGCTGTTTTTTTTTTTTTTTTTTTGAGACAGAGCCTCAAGCTATCACCCTGGGTAGAGTGCTGTGGCATCACAGCTCACAGCAACTTCCAACTCTCGGGCTTAAGTGATTCTCTTGCCTCAGCCTCCCAAGTAGCTCGGACTACAGGTGCCCATCACAACGCCCGGCTATTTTTTTTTTTGGTTGCAGTTGCCACTGTTGTTTGCTAGACCCAGGCTGGTTTTGAACCGGCCAGCTCTGGTGTATGTGGCTGGCACCTTAGCCACTTGAGCTATAGTTGCCAAACCCTTCCTTAGCTTTTCAAGCCTTTGAACTGAAAAGTAATCAAATGTGTTTGAAATCTGGGAAACAGCATAAGTATTTAGTACGTTTAGCAAAAGACTGGAGAGATGTCCAGTAATCTATAAGCCTACTAATGAAGTCAGCCAGCCAATCAAAGATATATGAAGGCTTATGACCCAATAATTAAACTTTGGTCAGTTACCCAAATTAAGAAATTCATCCATGAAATGCTCATAGCAGTTTTATTCCTAATAGCCAACAACCACAAATGTAAATGTCCATCAGTAGGAAAATACATAAATAAAGATACATCTGTACAATGATACTACTCAGCAATAGGATGCCAGCCTTGCCTATTCATTCCCACTCTGGGATTCATAATACAAACATCAAAGTTTCTGAACACTTTGGGAAATATTTATGTTCCATCAAGAAGAACAAGAAAATATTTTTGTTTCACTAAAAAGCAAGAGTAAATCCAGTTCATGGTAAGTGAGGGTAGAGAAGATGGCACGTAAAGGCAGTAAAATACCAACTAAGGCTCTACAATATTAAGACAGATCGAAGTTTGAACCATGGGTCCTATTTCCTAATACAGTCAGATCACAACAGCAGCGAACTTTGAAAATTCAAAGAAAACTAAAGAAAATCTCTAAAGACTGGAGACCTTTAAAAGAACAAGTGAATTTCTAGAACTACAAACCAAAGAATCTGATGTCATGTCCTAGTATTAATATAATTCTAGATCATATTATCAGCATAGTATAAGGATACAGATACAGAAAAAGTGAGAATGACTAACAGCACACATGGTTTCACTAATAGTAAATGTTACCATAATTACCTCAATTCCAATTTTCAGTTATTAGAAGATGTATATAAAAAATGCTGCTGGTGTGCCTTGATTTAAAAAGAAAAGCTGCAGTATACACATCATGACATCAATTTAAAAGAAATTATAAAATATGGAGTGATGACAAAAGGTTGAACAACTGTTGAACAACAACTGAACAACTGAACAACAACTCAATGAATATTAATATCCTCTGGTCAATCTAAAAGAAGTTCCACAACATCAACTCTCTCCCAAGGCACAGAGGAAAAAAAGAGTTAATATATTTGCAAATAAAAACAAAGTCTGGATAGACCAGTAACACCTCATGTGGTAATATGATTCTGTATGCTACTCTTAAAGAATGATAAGCCACCAGTCAGAGTGGTGGAGGCTGACTGAGGCAGCTGGCCAGTAGGAGGTGGTGTGTGGAAACCATGTCACTGAAGGAGAGCGGGAAATCTGGGATATTTAACCTGATGCAGTCTTTTTCAACCCAGGTTCAGTGAGAGAACTGACCCCTAAGGCATTGCATGTGATAAATCAACTTCTCTCCTTCACATCTACCGCTGTGTTAACTATTATGTTATTGGGAGAATTGAGAAAATATTCTCTCCAATCATCTTGTATAGGGTTTACTTTTTCAATACTCTCAAAAATATAAACCAAAAGCTACCTAAAACTTTGCCTTTGAAAGACAATTTCTTTACATATGTTAATGTGGCCGCAGCTGTGTTTTCTATTAAAGGAAGTAAGTATAGTTACTGTTTGCTCCCAGGATGTAATGAAAACAAAGAACACTAGGAAAATTCATAATCTTGTCTAGGTTTTCCAGCAGTTTTGCTAATTATGAGATTTTTTTCTTTCTAAAAGAAAAGTGATACTCTGTTTATGCAAGTTATATTTTCATGTAACAGCCTCATTTTACAGCTGTTCTACAATACTGCGAAGAGTATCAATACCACATATATGGACTAGAAATTTATGTTGAAAACCAAACTTAAACTTACTAGGACTACTGCTATCTAATCTGGAGCTTGCTTTTGGATTCAGGCTGAGTATTTACCTTTTTTTTTTGGAGACAGAGTCTTACTCTATTGCCCTTGGTAAAGTGCCATGGCACCATAGCTCATAGCAACCTCAAACTCTTGGGCTTGAGCTATCCTCTTGCCTCAGCCTCCCAAGTAGTTGGGACTACTGGTGTGAGCCACTATGCCCAGCTAGTTTTTCTACTTTTAGTAGAGATGAAGATCTACACTCTTTCTCAGGCTGGTAAATACAGAGTTTTTAAAAATCCAGAGTCATGTATCCAGTGGAACTTGACATTTTCCTCCAACAATTTTTCTAAGAATTTTTGATCTGTTTTCCAGCCTCTACAAACATACAAGATGTACCTTCAAATGACTTAATCTGGTAAAATTTTATTAATTTTAAGAGCCATATTTCTAAGGGTCATATTGAAAAATGGGTAGGTATGAGTAACATTAATAGGTTCTAAAAATAGTAATATTTGTCTTCTTTAACTGCATGCATGTATATATATTTTTTAAATTAATAATTGTTTGGGATTCATTAAGGATACGAAGAATTAAGTTATATTGATTGCATTTGTTAGGTAAAGTCTTTCTTATAATTGTGTCCCAAGAGGTATTCCAGACATTGTGAACCCCCATCTCTCTCCTACCTCCCCTCTACCTACTCCCTCCTTCTCCTATCCCCACCTTGTATTAAATCATCTACTAACTTCATATTAGAATTGACTATATTAGATTCTTGCTTCTACATTCTTGTGATGCTTTACTAAGAAGAATGTTTTCTACCTCCATCCAGGTTAATACAAAAGATGTAAAGTCTCCATCCTTTTTAATGGCTGCACAGTATTCCATAGTATACATACTGGTAAATCATTGGTAAACAAAAAATAGAGACATAGACATGTGGAATAGAATAGAAAACCAAGAGTTGAAAGCAGTCTCTACTTGCCATCTGATCTTTGATAGATCTAATAAAAGCATGCAGTGGGGAAAAGAATCCCTATCAACAAATGGTGCTGGGAGAATGGGATAACTACATGTAAAAGACTGAAACTAAACCCACACCTTTCATTGCTTAAAAAAACTGACTCAAGATGGATAAAAACTTAAATCTACAACACAAAAACGATAAAAATCTTTTGTGTAGGGAAAACTCTTGACAATGTTGGACTGGGAAAAGATTTTAAGACAAAGACTTCAGTGGCAATATATTGCAACAATGATAAAAATTAATAATTAGGACTTAAACTGAAAAGGTTCTGTACAGCAAAGAACATAAAAAGTAAAACAAAAGGACTACCTTCAGAATGGGAAAAGATATTTGCTGCGTATGAATCTAACAAAGGGTTGATAACTAGAATCTACAGGGAACTCAAATTAATCATCAAAAAAAGAGTAAACAATCCCATCTACCACTAGGCAAGAGATATGAACAGGACGTTCTGTGATGAAGACAGACAAATAGCTAACAAACATTTAAAAAAAATGCCTGATTATCAGAGAAATGCAAATCAAAACCATCTTGAGATAATCACCTATACCCAGTGAGAATAGCCCACATTGCAAAGTCTCAAAGCTGCAGACTGCCTGGATGTGGAGAGAAGGGACCACTTTTACACTGCCGGTGGGACTGCAAACTAATACAGTCTTTTTGGAAGGAAGTATGGTGAATTCTCAAAGAACTCAAATTAGACCTCCCATTTGATCCTGCAATCCCATTACAAGGCATCTACCTAGAAGAAAAATCATCTTATGTATGTATTTTAGAGACAAGATCTTGCTTTGCCACCTAGGCTGAAGTGCAGTGGTGTGGTTGTAGCTCCCTGACGCTAACTGTCAGGCTCAAGCTATGCTCCTGCTTCAGATTGCTGAGGGGTTGGGACTACAAGCACACACCATCACATATGGATAATTTTTCTTATTTTTTTGAGGTGGGAGGGTCTCACTATGTTCGGCTCAGATTGTTCTTGAATTCCTAGCCTTAGGTGATCCTCCCACCTCCCCAAACTGCTGTGATTTTAGGTGTGAGCCATTGTACCCAGCTACATGCTTTTATTTAAAGATACATCTTTATGGAGGGCTAACTACAAAAGTAGTATCATTACCATACAATGTCAGAATTCATAGTATTTTGGCAAATCTGTCTTAGTTTTCATGGTAAGTCTCAGATTTGTCCAGCATTACATAGCTAAAAAGTTACAGGTGATAGCTGAAGCTAGTGTCTCCAAATCAGCTACAGTTTGCCAGCTCTGGCATATTAAGGACCCAGGGGTTGCGTATGCAAGTGCAGCAGCCATCCTCCTCTTAATTAGGAGGCTATAGCTAACGGACTGCTTCTGTCACACCATCCTTTGTGTCTCCTCAGTTGGAATAGCTCTTATAGGTTTAAGACATAGCTCACAAGGAGGAATACAGAGAATAATAAAGAGGCAGGAGCTTCCCTAGTTCTCCGGAGGCACTAGTTAGAGCTCCTGTTCCTTCTCCAGAATCACCCAGTCCCCTGAGGAGAAGCAGCAGTAGCTACACTTGAGAACTGCTTTTTTGTTTCTCACAATTTAATACCCCAACAATGGACCGACATTAACTTATCCAATCACATATTTTTACATTTTAATTTTTAAAAATTTCCAACAAGTACAAACTATCATAAGGTAGGTTAAAAAAAAAAAAAGAGGTGCTTTGGACAAAGCATTTTAGAAAATCAGCCATTGTATTTTATAAAGGCAGTACAATGACAGAAAAAAAAAAAGGTCTAGGTTTTTGTTCCATCTCTATGCAACAGTTGAGTAGTCTCTGGCAAATTATCACGTGGTTTCCTCTAAATATCTAGCCTACAAAGATGTTATTAGACCTAAAAAATATGAAAAATATAAAAATATTTTGTAATAATGGACATTGTCTAAAAATGTTTATTTTCTTGATTAGTAAACAATATACAGGGATGTAAATAAGAAGGAGGTATTCTTTCCTATAAGACATCTCACATATTTTAAGGTTCTAGATTTAGAACAGGTAACATGTACGATCAAGTAACGTACATGAATTTCAATGTTTAACTACAATATTTCGACTACTCTTAGACACTGATGAAATTATTTCTTGATGATGATCACAGCAGAATCTTTGCCACAAGCTATTGCAAAGCACTAGAGAGTAAGATAGAAAAACAATTCCCTTGTAGAAGGGACAGAAGTAGGGTTGTCTATAGCAAAAAATGAAATGGAATAATTAATTTAGTTTGTACAAACTCTGAAGTGAAATGACCAGTGTAGGTATTTCAGTGGTGTTTTTCATTATGAAAACACAGAATTGGAATATAGACTCATAGGCAGGCCTACTTATTTCATATTTTTATGGATATATTTACTAAAAGAAATTTCATACCTCACTACAAGATGCAACTGCTCTGTGTAAAGGTGTCAACCATTTGCTGTCTTTGGCATTAACTCTAGCTCCTGCAACAAGAAGAAAAAAATAAATTGAAATATTTTACATAAAATATTTTTAATAACTCTCCTTATAGTTATATATAATCCAAATTGGATAAAATGACAATTTAAAAAGTACTCTATTTTGTATTTTCTGCTAATAAATTATCATTAAGTTATAAAATTATCCTTTTAAATAACATAATTATCTAATAAAGTATTAGCTTTATTTTTGTTAAAAATAAACATTTTATATGTAGACTAGAAAAGCCACCTTTATACAGAGCACATCCAAGGTAAAAATCCGACGCCACTTCAGAACGTTCAAAAGCTCAAATATTAACATAAATAAATAGAAGAATTTATTCAGAGATAAAATGTGGACTATTCCAAACTCTTCTTCACAACCTTTACTAATAAATGTATCATGTCATAAAGTAATGTAATAATATCAAAATAGTTCTTCAGCCATGGTTAAAAACACAGTAGTGCTACATTTATTGTATAAAATGTATACATGGTTACAGACATACAAGAAAGATTGAGTAAGACAAAGGAATCAATCCATACATCTTACTGGGTTAGGCCAAACTTTTAAAAACAAAAATTTTTTTTAAAACAAATCAGCTTTCTACAGTTGTTTAAAACTCACTAAGTCAACAAAAATTAAAGATTTAGTAAGATCAAAAAACCCCTACATAAAGAGTGGTGGGGGAATCTACCTCCTATTTAAGTTCACTGATTTGGTACCCAAGTCCCAACCAAATAAAAGTAGCACACAGTAGGATCATTCTCCATATATCTAAGTAGAGAAGCAACGATCCTGGTTCTCAGAAGTAGAGATGAACGACTGACAAGTTCTGTCCTATATGCAATCTTAGATTTATATCCCAAATCCTAACTAACTCCTTATTTTCTAGATGATGAAATACAGGTACAGCAAATAGCCCAACTTCAGAGTCAACTATAGCAGAACCAAGGCTAGAATTCTTATCTTTGTATGTTTATGTTATTTCTGTTTTGAGGGTAAGGGTCCAAGAATAGTCAAGTACGGTGACTTCTTGTTATGGTTCCAAAATTACTAGTTATGGGTCCCTAAATAGTTATGTGATCCCTCTGAACCTAAGTTTTTCACCTATAAAAGAGATTTCATAATACATTGTTACAAAAATTAACACATAATAAATGTATCTAGCACAACACCTTGAATATAAGAGAAAATGAAATGGAAGTGTAGAAAAACATCCCCAAATGCAGCACTGAAATTCTGAGAGTAGCCAAGTTCTCTATGGGCAGCAGTAATGAGGACAATAAAAGAATCAATGAGAGTCAATTAGTCTTTCAAGAATGCTCAGATTAGGCTTTGGGAGAAGTAAAGGAAGCCAACAAAGAGAACCAACCAGCCAGCAAGAACCAACCAAGAGAATATGGTATATTCATTTGGGCAAGTTTCTGCCAGGCACCATGGAGACCAAGGTAGCTAAAACATATTGCCTAACCACAGTAATGTCAGGGTTTGTTTGAGGTCAAAGGTAGAATGTAGATAGTACAAATAATTAAAATGTTTGCTAGCTAGAAGGTTGAAGCCCTAGACATAGTGAAGGGGCAATACAGAATCTAGTGTCTTTCTTTCTCCTATTTATCTGCTTAGAACTTCAAATGGTTCTCTTTAATCCTTGGGCCTCTTTCTATGGGTTTACATTAATATTTATATGCACATATCTATGTAAAGATAAACCGTAATAATTATAAAATTGTAACATTCATTAAATAGCAATAACAAAAGATGAATACAAGTTACACTGAGCACCTCTGGTAAGATGTCAAACATGACTTGAGCATTAATTTTAATATAGCTTTTTTCTCTCTTAAAATGCATATATATGTTTTGGGCACCCTTTGTATACACCAGGCAAGTGCTGGTAGTAAGGCCCAAAGGGTATCAATAGGGATACCCAGAAGAGAAAGTATACTGAAACAACAAAGGCAAAGAAGAATGAGGTCTCACAAGTCTTATTCAAGGTATTAACAAGAGGACACAAAGTAGGTATCCAAAATAAATAAATGAATGGCATTCTGGGAGGCCTAGGCAGGTGGACTGCTTTAGCTTAAGAGTTTAAGACGAACTTGACAAAAAACAAGACCCCATCTCTACTAAAAAAAAAGATAATACACGCACACACTAGGTGAACCTTGTGGTGGGTACCAATAGTCCCAGCTACTCGGGAGGCTGAGGGAGGAGGATCTCTTGAGTGCAAGAGTTTGAGGTTGCTGTGAGCTATAATGATGCCACAGCATTCTGCTCAGGGTGACAAAGTGAGACTCTGTCGCAAAAAAAAAAAAAAAAAAAAAAAAAAGAGGCTCCCTTGGTACTGATAAAGATCTGATACAAAGTTAAAGCAGTAACTGTATGAATAATATGCTTTACTTTTATGTAGGATAAAAACAGGTAAAACATCTACTTTTATACAGTTTCATTTTCAGTTTCCCTTTATCCAGTTTCATTTTTCATGGTTTGTTTCCTGTGCAACCACAGTCTGAAAATATTAAATGGTAAATTCCAGATATAAAAAAATTCCTAGGTTTTAAACTGTTCACCATTCTGAGTAATGTGATAAAATGTGGTGCTGCCTTGCTCCCTTCACCCAGGACATGAATCATCCCTTTGTCCATCATATCCTGTATACGATACATGCTTATTAGTCACTTAGAAGCCACCTTGATTACCACACCAACGATTGTGGTGTTATTTGCTGATGTTAGGCAACACTTACATCACTTTTACTTAATAAGAGACCCAGAGGGCCTCACCTGCTGCCGACAACCTGCCACGGCAAGCACACACCCTGCTGCCACTCTGCAGAAATGCTTCTATTACCCACAGTTCTTTGCCAGATAAGACCAGTGTCCAGGGTAGTGGCTCCCCATCACACTCAGGTTTATGTCAAAGATGTAAAATTTGGTGCAGATGCCCGAACCTTAATGTTTCAAGGTGTAGGCCTTTTAGCCGATGCTGTAACTGTTACAATGGGGCCAAAGGGAAGAACAGTGATTACTGAACAAAGTTGAGGAAGTTCCAAAGTAACAAAAGATGGTGTGACTGTTAAAAAGTCAATTGACTTAAAGCAGTGATTCTCAATCCTCCTAATGCTGCAACCCTTTAATACAGTTCTCTCATGATGTGGTGACCCCCAGCCTATGGCATTAAAGGGTCATGGCATTAGGAAGGTTGAGAACCACTGACTTAAAGGATAACTATAAAAATATTGGAGCTAAATTGTTCAAGATGTTGCCAATAACACAAATGAAGAGGCTGGGGATGGTACCACCACTGCCACTGTGTTGGCATGGTCTATTGCCAAGGAAGGCTTCGAAAAAATTAGCAAAGGTGCTAATCCAGTGGAAATCAGGAGAGGTGTGATGTTAGCTGTTGATGCTGTCATTGCTGAACTGAAGAAGCAGTCTAAAATTGCTCAGCTTGCTACGATTTCTGCAAATGGAGACAAAGAAATTGGCAGCATCATTTCTGATGCAATGAAAAAGGTTAGAAGAAAAGGTGTCATCACAGTAAGGGATGGAAAAACACTGAATGATGAATTAGAAATTACTGAAGGCATGAAGTTTGATCGAGGCTATATTTCTCCATATTTTATTAACACGTCAAAAGGTCAGAAATGTGAATTCCAGGATGCCTATGTTCTATTAAGTGAAAACAAAATTTCTAGTGTCCAGTCAATCGTACCCGCTCTTGAAATTGCCAATGCTCACCGTAAGCCCTTGGTCATAGGTGCTGAAGATATTGATGGAGAAGCTCTAAGCACACTTGTTTTGAATAGGCTAAAAGTTGGTCTTCAAGTTGTAGCAGTCAAAGCTCCAGGTTTTGGTGATAATAGAAAGAACCAGCTTAAAGATATGGCTATTGCTACTGGTGGTGCAGTGTTCGGAGAAGAGGGGTTGACCCTAAATCTTGAAGATGTTCAGCCTCATGACTTAGGAAAAATTGGAGAGGTCATTGTGACCAAAGATGATACCATGCTCTTGAAAGGAAAAGATGACAAGGCTCAAATTGAAAAATGTATTCAAGAAATTGGTGAGCAGTTAGAGATTACAACTAGTGAATATGAAAAGGAAAAACTGAATGAATGTCTGGCAAAACTTTCAGATGGAGTAACTGTGCTGAAGGTTGGGGGAACAAGTGATGTTGAAGTAAATGAAAAGAAAGTCAGAGTTACAGACGCCCTTAATGCCACAAGAGCTGCTGTTGAAGAAGGCATTGTTCTCAGAGGGAGTTGTGCCCTGCTTCGGTGCATTCCAGCCTTGGATTCATTAACTCCAGCTAATGAAGATCAAAAAATTGGTATAGAAATTATTAAAAGAACACTCAAAATTTCTGCAATGACCATTGCTAAGAATGCAGGTGTCGAAGGATCTCTGATAGTGGAGAAAATAATGCAAAGTTCCATAGAAGTTGGTTATGATGCTATGATTGGAGATTTTGTGAATATGGTGGAAAAAGGAATCATTGATCCAACAAAGGTGGTAAGAACTGCTTTACTGGATGCTGCTGGGGTGCCCTCTCTGTTAACTACAGTAGCAGTTGTAGTCACAAAACTTCCTAAAGAAGAGAAGGACCCTGGAATGTGTGCAATGGGTGGCATGGGAGGTGGCATGTTCTAATTCCTAGAATAGTGCTTTACCATTAATGAACTGTGACAGGAAGCTCAAGGTGGTGTTCCTCACCAGTAACTTCAGAGAAGTCAGTTGAAGAAAGTGAAGAAAAGGGTGGCTGATGTTTAAGCAAATCACTATAAACATCGGTTACTGGTTTCAGTTGATAAATATAATGATCGACTGCTGTCATCCATTGTCCATGCCTACAGATAATTTTTTTTGTATTTTTAAATAAAAAGACATTTGTACATTCCTGATACTGGGTGCAAGAGCCATATACCAGTGTACTGCTTTCAACTTAAATCACTGAGGCATTTTTACTACTGTTCTGTTAAAATCAGAATTTTAGTGCTTGCCATCACCAGATGAAAAGTTAAGAAGCAGCCTTTCTGTGGAGAGTAAGAATAATTATGTATAAAGTACAGAAATATCCAATTATGTGACAACCTT
>CAUYQV010174461.1:0-16631 GCA_963574575.1 Galagoides demidoff | reverse complement strand
AGAGTGCCATGGCATCACAGCTCATAGCAACCTCCAACTCCTGGGCTCAAGCGAGTCTCCTGCCTCCGCCTCCCTAGTAGCTGGGACCACAGGCGCCCGCCACAATGCCTGGCCATTTTTTGGTTGCAGCCGTCATTGTTGTTTGGCGGGCCCGGGCTGGGGATTCGAACCCACCACCTTAGGTGTACGTAGCTGGCGCCTTAGCCGATTGAGCCACAGGCGCTGAGCCACAAAAGTGTTTTTTACGTTGTATCTCAAAATATATTTTTTATTTGACTTAACTGACAGTTCCTGAGTTCAGTATCATATTTTTCATTGAAGTGATTGGGACAAAAAGCATGTATCTTAACAAGATATTGTATGTTCGCATTCTAAGTTTGCTACAACCATGAATTATTTTCTTAAAACTAGGAGATAAAAATATTGGATTTGTGATTAAAAGTTATAAAATGATTGTGTTATTCTTTCAGGTGAAATTGCCAAATACATGGAAACAGTGAAATTACTGGGCTATACTGACAAACCTCTTTATCAGAATTTACGAGATATTCTTTCACAAGGACTGAAAGCTATAGGAAGTAAAGATGATGGCAAACTGGACCTCACTGTTGTAGAGAATGGAGGTCTGAAAGCAAAAACAAAGGTGAATTTTTTAATTTAATTATCCTTTTGTGATTATAATTGTAACAAATACTGATTTTAAGAAAGTATACCTCAGGGAAGAAAATAATAACAAATTGCTTGGCAATTAAATATTTATCACCACTATGTAAAGGATTCATGGTGATGTGTAAAGGATTGTAGAAAAATAAATACATATATTTTATGTCTGGTAACAAGCTATTAAATTTCTAAAATGATCCTAACTTGGGATATTGATATCCAGTAGAAGGATTGTGATGGGGCATGGAGCTGATAATTTATGTATTCTTTTCTTTCAGTGGCTTGTTGCTCAGCTTTTCTTAACTTGTGCATATGGTCAAAGTATTTGTTATTTTAAAATTGGTATTTGAAAAAATTGCCATTTGGAAATTTTTTTGTTGGTTGGTGTGTTTACCATTTGAACATTATTTTGAGCTTTGAAGAATTGTCATTTTGTAAAGCTATATATCTGTATATAAAAGGATTAATTTGGGGGGAGAGAAATACTAAACAATGAACTTTATGGTAGAAGTATTAAATAAGCCTGGAAAGAACTCTTGGTATCACTTTAAAATTTAGATTTTGTAAGTAGGCATTAACTTATGGATTTACTGTTGGTTATTTTTGATAATATATTGATAAACTTGATTTCCCTTATAGTTTGAAATTATTTAATAAAATGTGTTAGCTGTTTCTATAAGGAAAAGGAAAAACTACTTTTAGAAGAAAAATATTTTTCCATTTTTCCTGTCATTAACTCTGTAAATTCCAGTAACTTTTGGAAGTCACATATTCCTAACCATGAGAAAAAGGTTTAAAACAAATTTGCTCTCAAAATCAGAAGCAGCATATTAAAATGTTTTCATCTTTTTTAATTACTAAAAGAGATAAGAATTTCAAAATTGGATCAAGAATTTAACTCTTTTTGGCAAATAGCTGGTTGTCCTTGTAATTTTATTGTAGAATCTGGAATTGTATTTATCTACTTATATATGTTTTTGTTTCACAAGTTTTGTCTTGATTGTGTCTGCTCTGTTTTTGTGGTGAACTTGTGTGCTAAAAGGCATATCGGGTTTGAAATGAGGAGGGTAGACTTGGAAGCCTGACTGGAATGTTTCAGGAAGGTGGTAAACTTATCGTTTGCATATATGCATAATAAACATACAGAGGGCATACTTGTATTTTTGTTGAAGACAGACTTCTCTGCATTATATTTATATAGCTAGCTTCTACAGTGCTTTCCTCAAAATTTTGCTGATTGAGAGAGAAAGATCTCTGCTGTAGTAGGAACTTGTCCAGAGTAACTCCCCCTTCCTTTTGCAAATCCCTGTTGTTTGGACCTACATGCTGGAAAAAATTTAGTTTCTGCAGGTTGGCTGACTTTACAGCTGAGTAGGTCAGTCTGCTGCAGAGCTAACATCTGTGACCTTAAAATTCTCTTGTGTCCTTGGGTAGTTCAGAAGGCTGGAAATTTCCTGTTGAATCATCTCCTACATGTATAAAGCTTCATTTGAATTATTAGGAGGTCTACTTCATCAGTTTACTACTGCTTTTTGTATACGCATCACTGACTCAGGGCTACTCTTTGTATTAGAAAGAAATTACTAAAAGTTAACATGGGGTTAGGTAAGATCACAATGCTGTTTGATAGCCATGTAACTAAAATGAGTTATTAATTTTTATTTATAAAGTGAAACAATTGGATCAGACCCAAGTTTTAAAAAGCTTCTCTTGCTTTTTTTTAAGCTACAAAACATTTTTTTTCAAATATATTGTAAATGCCCCTATCTAAAACAGGTAACAGGAAAGCTCCACTGAAGGAAAAGTGTTCTCCTTTGAGAAACGAGTTGTCTCTTTTTTAAGTAAGGTCTATAATCCAAATACCTTTTTTTTCTTCTGGTTAACAGAAGGCTCAAAAGCATTACTTAACTCGTATATACATGTGTTAGCATATTTGCTTTCTTGTCTTTTCCTTTGTCATGATTTTTAAAAGTAAATATATTTTAAAAGTACTTTGTATTTGTCAGACTCAATTTCTTTTGGAAAGAGGTAGTTTTAATCAATTCACTGTGTATTTCTCTTGAGGTTCCTAAGGATGTTCTTTATGGTAAAACCTATAGGAATTGATAAACGATGGAACAATGGAAGGTATCTTTTTCTTTTTCTTTTCTTTTCTTTTCTTTTCTTTTTTTTTTCTTTTTTTTTTTTTTTTGTGACCATGCTTGACTGTGGTAATATATTTGGAAACTGGAGTGAAATATGAATTTACCTACTTGGAAATGTTTTCAGCTTAATAGTCAAAGAATTTTATTTAAAGTAGAAAATTTTGGATGGCATAAGGCTAAAGAAGGAAGAGACCAAGTATAAATCTGCCTTTAAAAATATAGAGTCAGAGATTTTTATTGTTGATTAGAACTAAACAGTTTTGTTAGGATCTGGCACTACAGTGCAACAGTTATTGGATTCATTGTATACTCATAAATCAGCATTCAACAATTATGTGTAAGGTGTAATTTATGTTCTTGGTCTAGGCTAAGTCACTGGGACTACAGAGATCAATGACATGTAGTCCCATCCTTAGAGAATTCATCCCTGTTCCATCTGGGTTAGGAAAGCTTAATTTACTAGAGGGAGCTCAGCAGTTAAAAGGGCATTAATACCTCTATTAGCTATTTTCTGGTAGGATTTTGATTAAGTTGCCTGCTCAAGTTAACAAAAAGAACTATTGATTAGGAATCTCTAGTGAATCTCATCCCTGGAGAGTCATTGAATAGGTCTAGAGCATGGCCCTACAGTTTGTAGTTTTGTAGTTTTTCATTTTCAGATAGTATGTATTGCTGTTCCCTATGTAATGTGTGTACCTTTTTCTCCTTTTACCCGGTTTCACCTTCTAACATTTCAATTTTGTTTTTTTAGCTATTTTATACTAATTGACTTTTCTAGACTTTTTCAGAAAAGTCATTCACCCTTAGTTAAATGAACCCCTGCTGGCATTCATTCTGAAACACGGTACAAAGAGTTACTTACATAAGAGCAAAATCCTTCCATTGCAGATCAGCCTGCAGCCACTCCGGTGAACCACTTCCTCTGTCTCTGAGTGAGGGGATTGATAGAACCTCAGTCTTCATACAGTAACCTGTAGTTTCAGATTGGGGGCTCCCTATAAAGAAAAGTGTTCTCCTTTGAGAAACTAGTTGTTTCTTAAAGATACCCTCTAAATTTGGTGAAAATCTATCTAGCTATTCTAGGCTGATGTGGTAATAGAGATAAGCTCTTATTTTATTTATATTAGTTTAGATTGTTGAAATTCATACATTTCTGTTTTCTAATGGTTTGGCCATAATGGTATATTTAGGTGGATCTAGCATTTACTAACGATTTTTTTTTCTTAAAAAAATTTGTTAGTTTGTTAGTTATTTTGAACCTCCTTTTATTTGGGTGAATTTTGTCAGCTTTGTTTCCCAATCCTAATTTTTTTTAAGCGAGATTATTACATATGTACAGAAGAGCACAGGAATAAGCATGAGATTTGAACTTTACAAAGTGAACATACACACTTAAACATCATCCAGTTCAAGATATAGATCATTACCAGAATTAATTTTGCAGGTTTTTAAAAAATTTATGGTAATAATATCATGTAGTATATAGTCTTTCATGTCTTCTATTCAGTTGGACATCTGAGTTTCCATGCTGTTGCATATAGCAAAAGTTTATTGTTTTTCTTTGCTATGTAGTACTTTATATGACTGTGCTATAATTTATCCCTTCTACTATTGATAGATGTTTAAATTGTTTACAGTTTTGGGTAATTGCAATGATGTTATTAAGAACAGCCTTATAATTTTTTTTTGGGGGGGGCATATACTGTAGACCTCCAGAGTTGACCTCCTCTCTACGTCCATCACCTCCTTTCGTTGACCTAACAGCATAGACCAGACATGCACCACATGTATATAACAGTGGAGTAGGCCTAGTTCTTTATGTGGAACTATGTGTCCATCACCTTGTTGACCAGTTTGTTACAGTATTACTTTCAGGAGGTCAAATTACAGAGGTTCTACTGTATTTATTTCAAGTATATACATAGTGGAGTTGCTGAGGCACAGGGTTTATGGATATTCATTGTTATTAAATACTGCCAATCAGGTTTCCAAAGTTGCCATCTCAGTTTACATTCCATCAGCAGTTTATGGCAGTTCCAGTTGCTCGCTGACAACTATTTCATTTTTATTTAATTTAACCTGTTTTGGTGGATATGTATAATCTTTTATATGGTTTTACTTTAAACTCCTTGAAGAATTGATTTTGAACCTTTTATTCCCACAGACCTTAGTTACCTTTTATTTGTAAAGTGTATTTTAAATCTTTTTCCATTAAAAAAAAAAAAGCTGAGTTCTTAACTTTCTTTTGATTTGCCAGAGTTGAGTACTTTATATGTATACAATATATGTATTGCACATACCATCTTCTAGTTGGTTTGTGGTTTGGTTTATCTTTTCACTCCTTTCATGTGGTATCTTGATGAAAAGAAGTTCTTTATTTTAATGAAGCCCAGTTTATCAATTTTTTTTGTTTGTGGTTAGTGTTTCTTGTATTCTATTTAGGAAAATTTTATACTTCAAGATCATGGAGATACTATATTACCTTCAAGAAATTAATCTTAGCCATCACATTTAAAACTACAGAAATTGATTTTGTATATGGTATGAATCAATATTTGCTTCCCCCCATTACTGTCTAGTTGATCTAAACTGTTTCTTGAAAAGATGGTCATGTCCCTGTAGCATTGCAGGGGGCTTTCAGGTAACCGTATATGTATGGGTCTGTTTCTGGATACCCTGCTCTGTACCACTGGCCTGCTTTTCTATTGTTGTGACAGTGCCAGACTGTTGGAAATACTGCTTCATAATGATACCTAATACTGTAAGTCCTCCAACTTTTTCCATTTTCTTTAAGGTTATCTTTACTATCCTTGGCCCTTCGAATTTACATAATACATTTACATTCAGTTTCTTAATTTCCACAAAAATATTTCTGGGATTTAGACTGAGATTGCATTGGCTATATAGATCACTTTGGGAAGAACTGACATCATTATAATATCTCTCTCTTCCATGATCATGGTATACCCCTGTATTTACTTAAGTATTCTTTCAGTTATTTCAGTTATGTTTGTAATTTTCTATGTCTGTAGAGATAACAACACAATTTCCATGTCTATTTTCTTCTGCTTAATTTTCCTCTATTTTGTTCATATTATCTGTGATTATCCAAACCCTTTCTTGTGTGTCATTTACTTGTCTGCTCTGTGTTTTTGCTATTTCTAATGTATATGTATAAAACCTATTTTTTAAGCCTCTGATGCATTTTATAAAATTTTCTTCTTTTGGGAAGGACTGTATTTACTTTCAGCTATCTTTTACATGCTGTGAATTTTTTTCATTTTATCTTTTTGTGCTCTAGTATTCTAACTTGTTGGCATGCTTTTTCTCTTAATCCTATTCATATTGAATGGGGATAGCTTTTGTGGACTTACAAGATTATTGTATTTGTAAGTCTTTGACCTTCTCATCTTATGAGACCATTTATTTTTTCCTCATAGTTTGGATTTGAAAGCTCAGTAGTATTAATACATTTTCTTTGCCTAAGGGTATATATTTAAGGAGGATTTGGTGAGCCATAGGCCAAATTATGTCTGTCCCCAGTAGTTGATAGCATTCTCTTCCTACCCAGAAAAGGCAGAAATTTAAATTTATTAATTTGGGATATCGTTAGTCATTCCACAGTGAAAGAGAGATTTAGTTGGAATCTCTTCTCCATGGCTTTAGCTCTTTATGTGTTTCTTATTTATTTTCTCTCTTGTCATCTGTTCTGGCAATTCTCTGTTCATTTTTGAAGATAATTAGTTGTGAATGATTTTGATTATTCTGTCCTCTTTCTCCAGGCTTCTTCCCTGCCAGGGAAGAAACGAAATCACAGGTCCTGGTTTTGGTGAGTCACTGTGGGAGTAGGGAGGGTTTCCTCTTTTCAAAGGTCTTTATGCCTTTTTTTCAAGCTGCCTTAGTTACATCTTGTGTTCAGAATAGTGTTCATTCACATTCTTGAAGCATCTAACAAACTTCCCGTGGTCATCACTTTTCAAAGGTTATGGTATAAAGCTATACCACTTCTGTTTGTTGCTGAAATATTTAATAGTTATTTTGGGTTCATTTCTTTAGATTTTAGGTGTGGGGAAGTTGTGAAGTCTTGCTTCCAAAATGTCCCCACTCTTATTTTTTAACACATTTTAACTTGCTAGTGTGTGTGAACATTTAGGTTAATTACGATTTATCTCCTTTTTTATTTTTTATTTTTAGAGATAGAGTCTTACTTTGTTGCCCATGGTAGAGTGCCATGGCATCACAGCTCATAGCAACCTCCATCTCTTGGGCTTAGGCAATTCTCTTGCCTCAGTTCCCGAGTAGCTAGGACTACAGGAGCTCGCCACAAAGCCTGGATATTTTTTTGTTGTTGTTGTTGTTGTTGTTGTTGTTACAGTTTGGCCGGGCCCACGGTTGAACCCGCCACCCTTGGTATATGGGGTCGACGCCCTACTTACTGAGCCACAGGCACTGCCCTTTTATCCTTTTTTAAAATAAGAGTATTAGCATGTTTTTACTTTTACCCTATCAGCACCTCACAAACTATCTCCCATCTTCCATGTACAATCATCTAGAGATTGTAGTTTTAGTTTTTTATGTAATACATATCATTAGTTATTTAATCATGAGTCTAACTGATATTTTGTTATTTTTTTCTTGTTATCCTTATTCTTGGATTTATCTTGTGTGCTCAAGTAAATTTTTTTTTTTTTTTTTTTTTTTTTGCAGTTTTTGGCCAGGGCTGGGTTTGAACCCACCACCTCCTGCATATGGTGCTGGTGCCCTACTCCTTTGAGCCATAGGCGCCACCCTCAAGTAATTTTTTTAAAGAGAGCATATGAATGATAAACTTTTGAATCTTGGACAGTCCCCAAAATGTCTGTATTTTGCTCTAGTTGAAGAGTAATGTGGTTTTATAGAGAGTTCTTCATTTGAAGACATTGCTTTGTTGTCTTCTAGCACTCAATTTTCTTGACTTTTGTTTTTTGTTAGATTTCTATTTTTTTTTTCCATTCTCGATGCTTTTTATTTATTTATTTATTTAGAGACAGTCTCACTGTCTGCCCTGGGTAGAGTGCCATGGTGTCATCATAACTCATAGCAGCCTGAAACTCTTGGGTTCAAGAGATCCTCCTACCTTAGCTTCCTGAGTAGCTGGGACTACAGGCACGTGCCACCATGTCCAGCTAGTTTTTCTGTTTTTAGGAGAGTCAGGGTCTTGCTCTTGCTCAGGCTGATCTCAAACTTCCTGAGTTCAAGCTATCTACCCACCTTCCTTACCTCCCAGGCATGAGCCACCATGCCCTGCCTCACTGTTGAAGCATCTTGTTTTCTTTTTGTCCTGGTGTTCTGTATTTCACACAATAAGTGAAAGTGTATTTTGTTTTGTTTTTAAACCTTATTTACCTGGTGAACTCCTTCGTTTAAAGCAGTGGTTTTCAACTGGTGTGCTGTGAAAAATTTTAAAGATCATTCATTAAATTATTTTCAAAAGTTCAAAGCATAGTAGATATATTCTTGTTTTTACTCCTTTTTTTTTTTTTTTGGTCATTATAATTTAAGTGTGCTACAGAAGTTTAACTATAGGTTCAAGTATGTTGTGAGATAAAAAAGGTTGAAAAACACTGGTTTAAAGACTTAATACCTAACTTTAATAACTCTTGAAAAATTTCTCATCTTGTGTTTGTATTTCCTTTACTTTTTGTCTCTTCTCACCTTCTGAGAACTGTTACTGCCTCAGTCTTTTTCTGTCCTTTAACGCTATTCTGGGTAGATCCGTGACCTTCTTTTAGTTCATTTATTTCATCGGTTCTATTTCTTACTCATATTTTAAAGATATTGGTTATTTTCTTTATATGTTACCATATTATTTGATTGGCATGATAGCCTCTTAAGTCTCTTCTTCAGTAGTCATTGTAGCTTTTTATATTAGCTTTTGTTTGGCATAGGGATTAGTTCTATTTAAGTTTAGTGTCTTTCTTGTTTGGTTCTATGATTTCCTTTAGATTTTGTGATCTAGGGAAAATCTTTACTATTAATTCATATACTTTGTGGTTGGCTAATTTTAATATTGCATCCCTCAGCCCCACGTGGAATACCAGTTTTCCTGTTAGTTTAGTGTAGTTTTCATCACAGATATCCAATTCCAGTGATCTGGGGATAAGTGAGCCTTCAGGCCAGATAGTTTGTTTTTTGGGTACTAGGACTCCCTACTTCTCCAGTTCCTTGGTGTGGTCTGGGAGGGCCCTTTAAAACATGTATCCTAAGTCATTCTAGTACAGCTATTTGTAAGGCTGTAGGTAGCATCCTGGGTTGCATATTAGAATTACCTGGGAGTTTTTAAATATTCCACTACCTGGGCTGCATGCCAGACCAGTTAAATTTTAATTCTGGGACCCAGGCCCCAGGATTTTTAAAAAGCTTCTACCTTTAAAATCCAAATCTGAATTTTAGCGTTCAAAGTGCATTGGTAGTATTGTGGTGAGCACAGCTGCCTTCCATAATTTAAGTGTTCAAATTCTAGCTTTTTTGTGAAAAACTACCTTTTTTGCAAATAAGCATAGAAGATACTGGGCATTTCAGACTTTAAATAGTAGATTTATCAGCCCTATGTCCAGATGTTGTATGTGGGCAATGACACATGCCATATATATACCTTTAATGGGGTCCAACAGAATTTATTTGCTGAAGCAGCAAAAGGACATTATAAGATGTGCTCAAAATTGACATCTCAAAGAAAGTATTATTATAGATTCATTTTTCTTTGATAGCACAGTCAGTTCTTAGGAAATGTAAAACATTTCTATGTGTTTCTGTTTAATAAGGGATGAATTTTTTAAAGATGTTCTTTCTGTGTAAACAATAGTGTTAATCTATCTTATAAGATTATTGTGAAGATATAAGGGAGATATATAAAGTGTCTAAACAGTGGCTGGTACATAGCAGGTGATCAACAAATGCTAACTGCAATATTATTATTAAAGCTATTATTTCACCCACTATTTAAGTTTTACCATCTTTCTGGTTTCTTTATGACAAGAAAATAATATGGAATGTTTTCATTTGAGTCTGTGAACACGCTTTTTTGAACTGAGATCTTACATACTTAAAAGTTTAGTTTATGAAACAGAATATTAGGCACATACAGATGAAGACTGGCTTCTATTTCAGTTAGTGAGTATGTGTGTTAAAGCAGGTTGTTTTGAATAATAAATGATTGTGAATTGGTAAAAGTTGATTTTGCTTTAAAAGACAAAATGATAATTACTATGGACTCCTGACCACCGAAGAATTCGTCTGCTGTTTTCTGCTTATGCATTTTAGCAAATTAGGTATTTTGTGATCATAGATTTGTTGGGAGGAAACCACGTGTTCTGTTTGTAATAATAGCTAATAGTAGCCTGTTTTGTTTTATAACAGATTCCTTTATGCATGGTTGACATCAGTTAATTCCCCACCAGTATATACTTAGGGTTTGGTTTTCATTGAAATATTTGTCTTCATAAACATTAGCCTTCTTAGTTTTTAGTGTTATAGCTTTTTGAAGTCTTGTATTTTTAAATATAATTTTGAGAATTCCCTGGGGAATTTTGTCATGCTAGGTTCTGGTAACATGGCAGCAACCCTCAAACTTTATCAATGGGCCTTTATGTAGCACCCTATGTTCTTTAAGGGCTTTTTAATTATTTTACATATGCTTTGCAGCATCCATGTGAGATACATCTATTCATAAATGATGGAACTAAATCTCAGAAGAGGCTAGGTGACTTGGCCAGGTCCATGCAACCATGATTATTATGCATTTATAAGGCATATTTTTCTTCAGAAGCTCAAGATACTTGAACATCTAATGATTTTAGGCGTAAAATATTGAGGATAAGTAAAACATAACTAGCCACCCATTTCCCTTTCCCCATAATTATCTCTGAAACATTTTAACTTTGCTAAAAGTTTTTGGCATTCATAGTGCAAGTCATAGAACTCCCAGAGGAAAACCATGAATGATGGAGTATCTTGTTGATTCTAATATAGAAAGAGAATATAGTGACATGTTAATCTTTTAGATCTTAGTTCATGGAGTCTCTAGAAACATCTTTTAGCTTAAGTGACTATAGGTTTGATCATGTTGAAGTTTCATGATCCTTGTGATATGAATGATGTTAGACTCATGAAAGGCTGTTGTTAACCAACAAGTTAGAAACTGGATTTACTGTTTTCAGAAGTGCCATTAGGAAACCTATGTTGCAGTTGCTATTATTGTAAGAAGTTTTGATGAGAGTAAGTTCTTACGCATGTAGTACTCTTTCACATGATGTGATCAAGGTTTAGCTTGTTTCTCAGCTCATCTGCACATGAACTGAATGTTTTTCCTCGGAGAATGAGTAACAATAGAGATCCAAAGCAGCTTTCTGTAGTTTCTCAGTAGGCCAAACTGAAGGGACATAGTATGCTCCAAAACAGCAAGTAGACAAATTACGCCTATTTTGTGGAAGCAGTGCTTTTGCTAAGAAACAAACTGCCCTTGGAGCAAGTAGTTAATCCTGATAGCCAATCAGATAAAGTTGGAGTTTTTTTGCATTTATTTATTCTGAGAGTGTATTATATTTTGGCATTTTCATATAAATTGGCAGTAATCTTTGGTATACCATTTTTAGATAATTATAGTAAATTTTTAATTCTTAATAGCACTGCTGTAAGAGAGGATAATTTGCACTAACGAAGAACATAATTCCAAGTTTTGTTAGCCATGTACTTAAACATTTTCTTTAAACTCTTTCCCCCAGACTTGTTAATAATTAGTATTTTCTTACCTCTATAGTAGATTAAATAAGTGTTAACAGGAGAGAGATCTAAATTTAAACAAATAAGCAACAACAATAACAACAAAAAGACCCTGAAATCAAGGGTTGACTGTGAAGTTTGTGTTACATTTACGTATGGATTGATACCTCATAGAATCAAGTCCCTTATAAGTGCCATTACACTGGACACCACAGAATGCTAAAAGCATTTCTTATAGGACTTACATCAAGACAGATAGTTGTAGAAATCAATTGTGTGTGTGTTTAATGTTTTCATAAAAGCTGAAATTTCTCTTTTACTTTAATCTACTTTATAGTGTCTTTTTCAGCTTGGTATTAAAGCCTATAACAGTGCCAGGCACATAGTAGATGCTTAGTAAGTATATGGTGCTGATGTTCACTTCTGTTCAGATGGAGGTTAATGCTATTGCGGAAAGAAATTGCAATATTCATTATTCCTATTACAGTCTTCTTCACTGTAACTCATTTAAAATAATAAATCACTTTAATGCATTCTAGCAGAATATTTTTAGATAATTCTTCAAATTCATCTGTACCTTTTAAAGTCACTTATTCATGTCCTAACCCACTTCCCATCTTTTCATTTCTTTTTTTCTAATTTTATCTGATCTTTTCCTGCATTTTCTTAAAACATGTCTATAATTATTTACTCAGTTCAGATATTACACAGTTTTTGAGGGACTTAGAATAAGATATGAAATCATCTCTTTATTATTACAATAGTTGTTGAATAGTTGCTTTATAGTGGTGATCTATTGATAAATATGTGTAAAACACTGTACTAAGTTCATCAAGGATTATTAAAGTGAAGAAAACCATAGTCTTTGCCCTCAGTGAGCATGCACAGTAGGAGAGAAATAGAGAGGGGCATAGAAATAGTTTACATGAAGCACACAGGAACTTTTCAGTGAAAAATGTGTTAAGGTACGAACACAGCAACAAGGAACTGCTGCTTTATACTAAAAAGTCACATTGGGAGGCAGCATAGTTCTGTGAAAAAGCAGTTGTAATACAAATAAAGAGCTCTGAGTTCTAGTCTTTTTACCTACCACCAGCTGAGAAAACTGAACACATTCTCTTTGGCTTTCTTCCGTCTTCATCTTTATTTTTTTTCTGTCCGTACAGTGGATTTTAACTAAGTCTACTAGTTTTATAAATACATGTGTTTGCTTTACTTTCTTTTTTTTTTTAGGTTACTATTGAGTAACTCATTCTATTTTTAGTTGCTACTAAGGAATTTGTAAATTGTATACATCTACTACATGATGATTTCAAGTGGCCTTAATCACATAAATAAGATTAACTGATTGGTGCGGTCTCATATTTGTGTGTAGAGTTTTTCATTCACATGTTCAACATTTTAAGACGCTATATATTCTAAGTTTCTAAAATTAAACTGTATGACTTTTATGATAAGAGATGGGAAAATCCCCACCAAACTTGTATTCATATTGCTTGGATATAGCCAAGAACCTGATTGACTTTTCTTAGAGGCTATTGAAAGCAACAAGAAGTGATACTTGTTTTGGGAAACAAAGAATTGGTCTTTGGTTTTTGCTTCTGAAGATTTTTATTCCTTTTCTCTTAAAAGAGTTTTAAGTCTATAACTGGGCTCCAATCACTGTTTAGACTATTAGTAAATTACCAGTCCAAATGCATCTAGCCTACTTGTCTTCCTGTTTCTAAATTGGAAGTGAGAAGCTGCTAATTAACTAAATTTCATACTAGCATATCTGGACACTTCAAAAATGTGTAATACATACGTTAATGCCCTTTGGAATAAATTGAGTTTTTTTTTAAAAGATACTTTAGCTGTGCTGAATTAAAAGAAAAACCCTATTCTGAGTTTATTTTATAAGTTATTCTGTGTGTCGTACAGTATTTTGGTTTCATTTATAAACACAAAGGCACCTGTGAGACCTGGTAGAATGTGACAAAAATCAGAGATTAGCATAGTTACTTTGTGAAGCCATTTTTCTGTTCAAATGGAACCAAAATATGTACTATCTGAAGCCTAAGGATGTTGTAAATAATAAAATGAAGCATTTGGAGATATTCAGAAGGAAGAAATGGCAGCATATTGTTTGGAATTTTACTTACTGCCTTATAAAGTGAATAACATAATTTGAAACTCTTAAACTTGAAAGGTTTTGTTTTGTTTTGTTTAATTGGTGGTCTGTAGACCACTGGCTCTTTCTATCCAAACCACATACGTTGTCAGAAAAGTTGGTCAGGAAATACGTGGCTAAGTGTAGATTAATGCAATTCAGTGCTTTACCTAATGCAGCCTCTTAAAGCACAGGTGTTTCTTTCGTTGGTTGAATACTGTCTGATTTTTCATTCCTATGTAATTTACCTGAATGGAGATTAAGAAAGCTCCTTTTTATTAAATAAGCTTAAAAAAGATGAATGCACTATGTTCTTGGGTAGAATGTATTAGATAGCTAGCTCCCTTTACAATGAGCATTTAAAAATCTGCCCTCCAAAAACTGGAAAATACATTCTCTCCTGTATGGAAAGCAATATAGTACTGAAATATTCCTCCTTAATTTTGGTCTGAACGAACAAAAGTGTCTGTGTTTATTCCTGCCTAATGCATCACAAATCTGCTGACATGCTAACCTTGGAGTCTTGGCTGGCGTTAATCAGGCCTGTGCACCGGCAGGAAAGATGTACCTAATGCACTCCATCAGTGCAGTTTGCATATGGAAGTTCTCACAGGGGAGCTGCCCTGTGCCAGCTGAGGGTTACCTGCCCACTGCAGTTATTGTATGTAATTATCGAACCAATCTGTTCAGCCCAGCAGGGTTTAGATGGTAATCATGAAGCAACACTTTGGAAAAGAAAGATGTAAGGCACTCTCCCCTTCTCTCATCAGTTATATGAAGTTATAGCTGCTCTTATATCTGTTTTCGAGAAGCAGTATCTCCATATACAAATCTGCTAAATGAATGCCTTTAAAGGTTCTTAAGGTTTAGTCAAGTTGTTATTTTTATATACGGGAAGTATTTTCCTTAAGAACATAGTGGCTATCTCTGAGTTCTGATCTTTCCACAGCCACCTTAAGAATGTTTCAAAACAGTGGGATTAATTGTAATACATATGTAATAGCAATTTTGACCCTTTGGAGGTTTTAAGATAATGTACCTTGAATAGAGTTCAGCATTCCCATGTAGTTCTCTTTACAAGAGAACCCATGGTTGTCATTAGGAAAAAGAACAATGTGCTGTCAGCTGGTATTACCCTCTTTTCTAGCTATATACAAAATGGCTTGCAGCAAGGAACATTTCTCAGATGAAGTTTAACTTACTATTAATTGTTAGGATATGTAAGGAAGACGTTCTTTTGCATTGTGAATCTGAAATTTGGGACATATCAGATGGTTTTCTAAATGATACAAACCTACTTTAGGCAACACAGACTTTGAATTAAAATTTGGATTTGAATCCATTTAAATTTAAAACTATATAGATTAAGTTATGAAAAATAGAGTTTTATATTTATTACTAATGTCCTTCTAACTATATATAGGGACATGTTAAGGAATTTTAAAACTTTACACATGACTGGTTATGTTAGAAAATGTAGTAATATTAAGGGATAAAATAAACATTTGGGGAAAATGGATAACTGCAGAATATAAACACCAACTCCTACATAACATTCCACTAGAAAAATAGGAAGAGTCCAATAAAATGGTGAGAAATTCAAATCGTTTTTGAGGTGTTAGGAAAGTTTTGTACTTTTAAAGCTATTCATTTATCAAGTAGATGATTCTCTCCCCAACACTTCTACCCATGTTGCCTGAGTGATGATACCAAGTTTGTAAAATACATTTATTTATTTATTAATTATCATTGTTGGGGAATCATTGAAGGTACAAAGAGCCAGGTTACACTGCTTGCATTTGTTAGATAAAGTCCCTCTTGTAATTGTGTCCTGCCTCTTATAATTGTGACCCCCCCACCCCCCTATTCTCCCATTCTCCACCATGTACTAGTATCAATTGTCATCATATCACAATTTTGAGTACATTGGATTCTTGCTTCTCCATTCTTGTGATGCTTTACTAAGAAGAATGTGTTTCAACTCCATCCAGGTTAATACAAAAGATGTAAAGTCACCATCTTTTTTAGGGGCTGAATAGTATTCCATGGTATACATACACTACAGCTTGTTAATCATTTCTAGATTGGTAGGCATTTATGTTGTTTACACAATTTTGCAATTGTATATTGAGCTGTAATAAATAGCAAATGTCCAAATGTGCAAATGTCCTTATAATAAAATGATTTTTTTTTTCTTCTGGGTGGATGCCCAGTAATGGGATTACTAGATTTGAGTTTGAGTTCTTTGAATATTCTCTATACTTGTTTCCAGAAAGGTTGTATTAGTTTGCAGTCCCACCAGCAGTGTAAAAGTGTTCCCTTCTCTCCTCACCCACGCCAACATCTGCAGCTTTTGGACTTTGTGATGTGGGCCATTCTCACTGGGGTTAGGTGATATCTCAGGGTGGTTTTGATTAGCATTTCTCTGATGATTAGGGATGAAGAGCTTTTTTAAATATGTTTGTTATCCATTCGTCTGTCTTCCTTAGGAAACGTTCTGTTCATCTCACTTACCATTGATATAAGGGATTGTTGGCTCTTTTTTTGTTGCTTAATTTGAGTTCTCTATAGATCCTAGTTATCAAGCTTTTGTCTGTTTGATAATATGCAAATATTTTTTTCCATTCTGATGGTTGTCTCTTTGCTTTGGTTGTTGTCTTCTTAGCTGTACAGAAGCTATTCAGCTTAATTAAGTCCCATTTGTTTATTTTTGTTGTTATTGCACTTGCCTCTGTAGTCTTATTCATAAAGTCTTTCCCCTCGCCAGTACTTTCTTTTTTTTTTTTTTTTTTTTTGAGACGGAGCCTCAAGCTATCCCCCTGGGTAGAATGCCATGGCATCACAGCTCATAGCAACCTCCAACTCCTGGGCTCAAGCAAGTCTCCTGCCTCCGCCTCCCAAGTAGCTGGGACCAC